>JAJOOH010001737.1:0-40565 GCA_029582605.1 Solanum gracilifrons | reverse complement strand
ATTTTGCATGCATTGATAATTCTTTCGTTTAGAAGTCTTTTTAACGGTGGCCAACGTTAGAACTCGCCTTGTTACTACTTGCCGGACCAAGGAGGTAATTAACAAGAAAAGAATTATCAACATAGATTTAGTGTGATACTATGTAATAGGCTTGTGTCGATTGGTGCGAAGTAATAACTAAGCCAAACATCGATTATGATGTCTAATATGAGGTAAAGGTAAGGGTTAGCAAATTATACACACGTAGCCGGACCAAGGTGCGGGGTGAAATTCTCTAGATGCCGGACCAAGGATTTAGAGATACCTAACTTATCACTTTGCATGTAAAACACTAGAAAAGGATTACTATTATTAGGATTTCTGAGTTATGAGCTTGTGGTGAACACGTATACCCTAGTTGACTTTCTCATCTTGATAGCAACCGAATTTGACTTTTGTTTACTGCTTACTTACTGAATTCTTACAATTTGTTTTGCAAATTGCCCCCTTTTTTATTACTTGTTTATGGAAGTACTTTGGCTAATATAATTGTTTGTTAAAGTAAAGTCTAAACCATTTTCCTCGTGGGATCGACCTCAACCTACAAGTTGGATTCTTTACTTGATAACGATCGCTTATACTTCTATAGGGAGGTGTAATTTGAGCGTATCAGGATTCTAGTTTTGAATCCCCAACTCTTGAGTCAGTCCCTGTAGTCAATGAGTTTCCAGAAGTGTTTCCAGATGATTTTCCCGGAATACCTCCCGAAAGGGAAATTGACTTTGGGATTGATCTCCTTCCAGTTACCCAGCCTATCTCTATTCCTCCTGACAGAATGGCTCCAACTGAGCTTAAGGAATTGAAAGAGCATTTGAAAGACCTTCTAGATAAGGGCTTCATCAGACCTAGTATTTCACCATGGGGTGCACCAGTGTAGTTCGTAAAGAAGAAAAATGGCTCTCTCAGAATGTGCATTGACTATAGGCAGTTGAACAAGGTCACAATCAAGAATAAGTATCCCAACCCTAGGATTGATTACTTGTTTGACCAACTTCAGGGTGCTAGTCGTTTCTCAAAGATAGACCTCAGATCGGGTTATCATCAGCTTAAAATCAGAGATAGTGACATTCCAAAGACAGCCTTCAGAACTCGGTATGGTCATTATGAATTTGTAGTCATGTCATTTGGACTAACCAATGCTCCTGCAGCTTTCATGAACTTGATGAACAGAGTGTTCAAGCAGTACTTGGACTTGTTCATTATCGTCTTTATTGATGATATCCTCATTTACTCTAGGAATGAGGAAGAACATGCGAGTCATTTGAGAGTGGTTCTGTAAACTCTCAAGGATCGCCAGTTATTGGCAAAATTTAACAAGTGCGAGTTTTGGTTACAATCAGTTGCTTTCCTTGGGCATAGTGTATCTAGTGGAGGAATTCGAGTAGATTCCCAAAAGATAGAAGTAGTGAAACAATGGCCCAGACCTACCTCTGCTACAGATATCAGAAGTTTCTTAGGTCTAGTGGGCTATTACAGACGATTCGTGGAGGGATTTTCATTCATAGCCTCACCATTGACTAGGTTGACTCAGAAAAAGGTTAAGTTCCAGTGGTCAAATGATTGTGAGAAAAGCTTTGCAGAACTGAAAACTAGGTTGACTACAGCTCATATCTTGACTCTACCAGAGGGTTCAGATGGTTATGTGATCTATTGTGATGGATCCAGGATCGGCCTAGGTTGTGTATTGATGCAGCAAGATAAGGTTATAGCTTATGCTTCCAGATAGCTTAAGGTGCATGAGAAGAATTATCAGACTCATGACCTTGAGCTTGCAGCAGTGGTGTTTGCACTCAAGATTTGGAGACACTACTTGTATGGTGTCATGTAGATGTGTTCACAGACCATGAGAGCCTCTATTATGTATTCACCCAGAAAGAGTTGAATCTTCGCCAGAGAAGGTGGCTTGAGTTCCTCAAAGATTATGATATGAGCGTGCATTATCATCCGGGTAAGGCAAATGTAGTAGCAGATGCTTTTAGCAGATTATCCATGGGTAGTGTATCACATGTTGAGGAAGAAAGAAGAGAGCTAGCAAAGGATGTTCACATACTGGCTCTCCTAGGAGTTCGTCATATGAGCATATCAGATGGTGGTGTAACGGTTCAAAATGGGGCAGAATCTTCTTTGGTAGTAGAGGTTAAGGAAAAGCAAGCCAGTAAGGGTGCAGTCCACAATCAAAGAGTGGAGGTTTTCTCCCAAGGGGGAGATGGTGTGCTTCGCTACCAGGGTCGATTATGTGTTCCTAATGTGGGCGAGTTGAGACAGCATATTCTTGCAGATGCCCATAACCCCAGATATTCTATCTATCCAGGCGCCACTAACATGTACCATGATCTGTGGGAAGTCTATTGGTGGAATGGTATGAAAAGAGATATAGCAGACTTTGTGGCTAAGTTCCCCAATTGCCAGCAAGTCAAAGTAGAACATCAGAAACCAGGAGGCATGACTCAAGAGATTGACATTCCTACTTGGAAGTGGGAAGTGATCAACATGGACTTCATCACAAGTTTACCTCGTACTCGCAGACAGCATGACTCTATTTGGGTAATTGTTGATAGGGTTACTAAGTCTTCTCACTTTTTGGTGGTCAGGACTACAGATTTGGTGGAGGATTATGCCAAGCTTTCCATTAATGAGATTGTGAGGTTGCATGGGGTTCCTTTGTCTATCATCTCAGATAGAGGTCCTCAGTTTACCTCTCATTTTTGGAAGTCATTTCAGAGGGTCTTGGTACTCAGGTTAACCTTAGCACAGTATTTCATCCACAGACGGATGGTCAAGCAGAGTGTACCATTCAGACCTTAGAGGACATGTTGAGAGCTTGTGTGATCAACTTTAAGGGTATTTAGGACGATCACCTTCCTCTTTTTGAGTTCACCTACAACAATAGTTACCATTCCAGCATTCAGATGGCCCCTTATGAGGCATTGTATGGGCGTAGATGTAGATCTCCAGTTGATTGGTTTGAAGTAGGTGAAGCAGCCTTGATAGGACCAGATTCAGTCCTTGATGCTATGGAGAAAGTGCAACTCATTAGAGATAGACTTAAGCCTGCCCAGAGTTGCCAGAAGTCTTATGCAGATGTGAGAAGAAGGGAACTAGAGTTCGAAGTTGATGATTGGGTTTTCCTAAAAGTGTCACCTATGAAGGGGGTGATGAGATTTGGCAAGAAAGGGATCTCAGTCCCAAATATGTAGGCCCTTACCGGATTTTGAAAAGGATTGGTAAAGTGGCTTATGAGTTAGAGTTGCCAGCAGATTTAGCAGCAGTGCATCCAGTCATCACATTTCACTTTTGAAGAAATGTGTGGGTGATCCAGCATCCGTAGTGCCATTAGAGACTGTAGATGTAAAAGATAGAATTTCTTATGAGGATGTACCTGTTGAGATTCTTGATCGTCAAGTTAGAAAGTTGAGAAACAAAGAAGTTGCTTCAATCAAAGTTTGGTGGAGGAGTCAGTCCATAGAGGGAGCCACTTGGGAAGCAGAAGCGGCTATGAAAGCCAAGTATCCTCACCTCTTTCCTTCTGATTTCACTCCAGCTTGAGGTAATAGTTCCTCTTCAGTATTTCAGGCATTCATGCGAAAATTCAGTCTTAGAATCATATTCCTTCAAATTGTACTTGCATTTTTAGCGTATTTGCATGTTCTTGTAACTCAGTTAAGTCAAAAATTCAGTTCTCATTGTTTAGTTGTAGGGATTGCAGCCCTTTCCCTCTATTTCAGCTAGGTTAGTCTTCATTCGAGGATGACTGTTCTCAAGGGGAGATAATGTAACACCCCGTATCCTAGATAGACCAAAATACAGATTTTGAAAAGTTGCAGGTGCAACCCACGGTTTCCATCCATGGACCATAGGTCAGACCACGGTCCATACTGGTGGTCCGTGGTTCACCACTGCAACCCCTACCCAAACCCTGCTCAGAAAATCATCTAAGTCTCGACCCACGGACAGACCCATGGTCCGTAGGTCAAACCATGGTATGTGGTCTGTGTCCGTGGGTCAAGACTCCTTTACCCAGCCTTTGACACAAACTACGATTGATCAGGACGGACCATCGTTCGATGCACGAACCGTCAGTCCTATCCGCCGGTCACTCCGACAGCAATTAAGTCAGGGGTTTTTTGGTCTATTCCTATTTCGTTGGACCCCTAAGCTACGTTGTTTAGACCCTAAATTATGATGTTTTAGTCACTTTAAGCCTAGAAACATAACTAGAACTTACAAGTCAAATCATTCTTCATAACTTAGGAAATTAGAAGTGGAAAAAGAGAAAGAGGCGACCAACCCTAGTTCAAGAATGCAACAAGGTTCCATCAGTTCCAGCCCTAAAATCTAAATATTTCTCCGTGGAATTCGTCACCAGATATGTGGGTTCACTAGTGGGTTCCTTTCACCAATTAAGTCCCTAGTTTTCAGTCAGTTTCTTGATTCTCTTATTATGGCTAGACCTTGGGTTTCTTGAATGTTTGAATTATTGGATTCTTAGCTGTTAGAATGATCCAAATCAGATTAGTATTTTAATATTCAGTTTATTGGATGAATTTCAGAACCCTAGCTACGTAATTCCTTAGTTCTTGAATTATACATGCTCGGTCAGATATTTCAGTTATTCAGTTATAGATGCCTCAGTTATTAATGCTTCAATATCAGTTTAATTGTTGCATACTCAGTGTGCATGTTCTATTCGAGCTATCCAGTAACTTACAGAAATTAAGTCATAATGTGTTAATTACTTAATCCATTGGGAGTAGCATAATACCGAGTTGGACTAGGGTTCAGCGTGCCCAAATAGTCCCAGAACTACTAGCCACGTAAGTTGTAAGTCCCCTCTGTGGGTATCATTTCAGTGATCACGCCAGCATGGCTCTATACCTCTAGCAAGATATATTAGGTCCTTTCGATGGGGCGTATACATCGGACTCCACATTTAGCTCATGTGGTTTTATTATCGGTTATTAGTAGCTCCCATAGTTCAGTCAGATCCTATTGCATTGACCATTTATCAGTATATCTAGTATTCAGTTTCAGCATGTTATAAATTGGTCACTGCATTCAGTTATCTCAACATTCAGTATCTATATCATGTTCAGATTATGTCATTGCTTATTTGCTTTGTTTAGTTATATGTTATTTTTGTTGTATTCTATCATGCATGCTCAGTACCTTTCAAGTACTGGCGCTTACGTGCGCTACATCTTCTCGTGATGTAGGTTCAAGTTCTCAGCATCTAGATCATGCTTAGATCGGTTCCCGATCTCCAGCTCAATAGAATCAGTGGTGAATTCGCATTCTCCGAGGACAATAGTCATGAGTTTCTTTTCAGTAGTTTTAGTCCTTTAGTTTCAGTTTTGCTAGGCTTAGCTGGGGCCTGTCCCAACATTTCTAGTCAGTTAGAGGCTATTTTCAAACATAAATAGATTCAGCTTAGTATTGAGTTAATTTCTTCCTTGTATTAAACTCATAAATTTTCATATATCTCAGTTATAGTATATGGGTATTCGCCATCATTTTAGATTTATTTATGATTATAGCTTCCGCACAGTTTCTATTATTCAGTTTATATTTAGTATGCTCATGATCATGCCAGCAGGGTTAGCTTGGGATCCAGTTTCTATTATTCAGTTTATATTTAGTATGCTCATGATTATGCCAGCAGGGTTAGCTTGGGATCACTTATGGTACTAGGTCCCGTGTCTGCGTCTCGGGGCGTGACACCAAATGAGCTTATCCGAGAGTGGAAGGGGGGAAGATCTATGCCATAAGTTTGGATTAAGTTTTATCTTAAAGTTGACTTTGAGGATTTCATGTACCACCTAGTTATGGTGAAGAAGAAAAAGTGTAAGTGTTGACCAACTTGAAAGAGTTCGTTATATTTTAAGATTCATCTTATGTATGGTCATTTTGAGTAGGGTGTTTAGAAAATACCTAGGTTTAATTGGTTGGTAGATCCCACTAAAGGTGATGACATGGGTTTCCTGATAGGTTTTGCCCTTGGAAAATGAGAGATTGCCTGGTTCTTAAGGCTAGAGAAAGAGAGGATAAGAAAGTTCTTCCTAATGGTTCCGGTATGTGTTATGCTTTATTAGATTCTGGTATTTCTTGTCTTTTGTGACTTGATAAGCTTGACCTTGATGTTGTCCTTAGTATGAATGGGCTTCATAGTTGTTTTATGATATTGATAGAACTCTACTTGACCATTTTGAGCTTTGGTAGGTTGTAAAGTTTGATGAAAGAGGGTGTTTGAGTAATGCCTATATGTGTTGACTGAATAAACTCCCCTAAAAGGGATAGAAGTGTAATTCACCATGGTCTAGAATCACCTTGTGTGATGGATGCGAAAACTTAGTGATGACTTGCCCTGACCATAGAGATGAAAGAAATGGTGCTTAGAAAAGTCCGTATAAGTTTAATTCCATGAGGAAGATGATGTTCTTAGATGGTAAGGTCATTGAGTGTCTTTGATGTCCATGATTTAGATTGGCTTGGAATACTCACCTTGAGAAGTGCATTGAGTTTGGGAAGTTTAGTCCCGATTTTGTAGGCTCATATGAAATTCTGAGTGAAGTTAGTAAGGTTGGGATGCATAGTTGTTAGACTTCTATTTATTTTGAACCCAACTTGGCCATTATGAGTTTGTGATGGGTTGGAGGATTTGATGATTAGTGGTGTATAGTGATGCTTAGAGAGTGTTGAGGGTGGTATTTTAGTAAGGGTTACAGTTGAAAGTGCTTATTTGGGAGCCAAGGGCCAAAGAGATGTCCCACTATCCTTATGTTCCCTTCTATTCCTCCTCTAGCTCAAAATGATAATTCCTCCTTGACTCATTTCATTATTGTGGAATCTTGGGTGTAAGATGTGTCCAAAAGTTTCCTTGTCCCATAGAGTTACTCTTGTTAACCTTGGTAGGGTTTGGATGCATGGTGGTTAGACCTCTATTGGTTTTAGAACCTGATAAGGTTATAATGAGTTTTGATGATGCTTTGGGATTGTTTGAAAGGAGTAGTATTTGAGGTTTTAGTAAAGGAGCTTATTCCGAGGGGGGAGATCACGTGCTTAGATAGCAAAATTGATTGAAAGTTCCGATATCCTCATCCCTTCCTTCTATTCCTATTCTAGTTTGAGACGAAGAGTTCCTTTTTGGACTTGTTCCATGTCTAGGAGTCATGAGTATTTTAGAGATTTCCATGATCTCCTTATGATATGCATTCTTTTGAAAGATTCTTATTTTTATATAAAAATGGGTTTTTCATGATATACATGTTCCTCATGTTGTTGTGCATTATTATGATAATGGCATATTTGACTTCATGAGATGAATGATGAACATTCTTTGTTATTCTTGCGATGAGATGACATATTGGCTCCATATTGTTGTGTTGAGCTTGCTTTTTAATGGGAGAATGTAGTTCCTCCCATGATTATGTGATTGAAGATGTTTAAAGGAGTTGGTATAGGCTCACTCCCAAGGGGGAGATGGTGTGCCTAGCTAACATTCATGTTATGTGCTTATGTGTTGCCATGACTTCCTTATATAGTGCATGTTTATGAAAACTTATGTTTTGAAAGAAAATAAGTTTATGTGACTTATTTTCCTCATGTTGTAGTGCTTTGGGTAAGAGGTGCCTACTGTACTTCATGAGAAGAATATATGAGCATGCTTTAGTTTGGAGTTGAGAAATTCCTCCTTGAATGAAATACTTTTTGAGAGTAAATTGCATAATGTGCTTAGTGATGTTATGATGAGCATGATTTGAGTTGGAGAAGGTAGTTCCTCCCATGTTTATGTGAATTGATAAGCTTTGTGCATGATGAGTTGTAGATGTAGTTTCCTATTTCCTTGTGATTGCATTGATTATGTATTGAGAATGGAGTTGATGTTCCCTCCTTTGAATTGTGCATTATTTTAGTGTTTCACGCTTGATGGGCTACTGGTCTTGAGTCTTTAATTTAGTAAAATTCCTAGATCGTCATTCGAGGACGAATGTTTCCAAGGAGGAGATAATGTAACACCCCAAAAAATGGTAGCTTAACCTAGAGCTTAAGTGTGAGGATTAGAGTAACTTTCCGAAGATGTTTAGACCAAACTAGAACCAATAAGGGAAGAGGTAAACACCTAGAATGAAGGTAAGGACCTAAACTACCTAAGAAAAATTAAAGAGAACTTGTTCTTCTTTTGGAATGGTTGGCGATGGGGTAGCATGATAGCCCAAGTGACTTGGCGATGAGCCAAAGTGCACTTGGGATCGCCTAGTGGACTGTCCCCTTGGCCAAGGTACTGGAAATTTGGGCGAGCCAAGTCATGGCTTACAGGTTGGATTGGCGATGCGCCCATTGACGCTCTCCATCGCCTAGTGAGCTGCCCATTTTTGGGAGCTTACTGGAAATTTGGGCGAGCCAAGGGCACATTAGGCGAGTCGCCTAGTACCCTTGGCTAGTCAAGGAGCGCCAAGGGTGAGCTCCAGTGTGACTTCAGGGGATTTTAACTTTAAGTTGGGGTTTTTAAGTAGTCCTTCCAAAACGTGAGCCAACACTTTCCCACTATTTTCTTAACAACTATATATACCTTTTAAAGTCAAAATTCCTCTAATTTAGTTACTCCTAGAGACTAAAAGAGAAAACCCAATGAAAACCATTTTCTCTCAATATTTCTCTCTATAAGCTCAAGGGAGAAGAAAGGAGCCATTGGAGCTAGGGTTTGTAGATTGTCAAGGTTCTTCCCCAAATTTCTTGGAGATTATTAATTGAGGTATGGATGCTTTTCATTCTTGCTTAGCTATCACCAAGAAGCCCCTTGAAACTATGTTTTTAAATCCCCCAAATCTAAGGTTTCCAAATCTAGTCATAAACTTTTTCCAAAATGAATTCAATTGTTTAATTATGGTTTATTATGATGATTTATGATTGGATAAAGGGAGTATTGATGGATTTTGATGAAAATCTCCCTTGGACCCATGATTTCCCCTTCTTCCTAAATTGTGAACTAGGGTATGACTTGAATGATCATGTAAACTTGTCAATTGACTATGTTTATGTTTATTTAGTTGTTGAATCATGAAATTCCCCTATATAGTGTTTTAATTCTAGAAATTAGGGTTGATCTTGATTCCTAGCCTTGTAGGGCAAAGTGAGGGTTTAGGTGTGAACCTCTAAGATTGATGAACTTCTTTATGAATTTCCTTAGATTAGATCACCAACACATGAATTACTTATGAATGAATCTTGTATACATGAACTAACTTGATTAGGTCTTATAAGATGGATCATGATTGAAGTAGAATTGAGATTTAGTTTACTTGATGCTATGTGTCTATAATTGAGTAAGAAGGAAACATGTGGCCAGTTTACCTTGAGAATTAGGTATACATGGTGATCTTGTGAGACATTGCTTGAGAGTAAGGCTTGTAACATGAAGATGACTCCTAGGGCTTAAAATGTAAAAGCAAATATGAACAAGTTAAGGATGTTTAGGCTTAAATAAGGAAGCTATTATGTATGTTGAAGTTGTATATGGCATTATTGGGCAAAGACTTCACCCACATGACCTATAATATAATCAAATGAATTATGCATGAAATGAATGGATTACTTAAGTCATGGTTGTATCCATGGTATATATGTTGATTGCCAGATGTGTTGAAGCAATGTGGCCCTTGAATGCAATATATGAGTTATGTCTGATTGGGGTATTATGTACATGTTTATGAACACTTTGAGAAGGAAGTGTCTATGATGATAATGTTGTTGTGGTGTCAATTGAAAGGCTAGTTCTCATATGCACCTTTACATACTATTATGCATGAAATATACATGATCATATTGATCTACTTGAAAGGTGGAGGTGTTTAATTATTGTGTATATTGTGGTATTGATGCAAGATCCTTCTTTCCTATACCCCTACACATGACTATGTACGATATGATATGACTATGTATGATATGTTATGACTATGGTCGTATTGTTCTATTGAATGAAAGGCAATTCTCATGAACACACTATGATTAAGATGTGAAAGGTTTAGTCATATGTTGATGATTTTAAGGTTGAAAGGACATTCTCACCCTATGAATCTATGAGCTATTATGATATATGTTGGTTTGAGTGCCTAGTGCATTCTTTAATAAACCTTAACCTAAGTAAAGACTTAACGTGACTTTTAAAGGGAATTATGCTTAGCACCAAGCGGATATTAGCATAAGATGGGTTCCTTCACGCTAGAGTGGGGTTCACATTACGGTGTCTCATGAGATGGAAGCCTCGGCGTTAGAGTGCGGGTTTCTAGTAGTAATATACATATCCCATAACTAAGTGCCCCCGCATGTCTTAGTTAGTGGATCCACCTAAAGGCTATTATGTTCGTTCTACCTTAGGTAAGTAGGACATCTCTTTTCGGTGTGGGAGTAAGACACTGGATTCCATGTAGCTCACATGGTCTATGTCGGTTAAGGCTATTTTCCCTATATGATACAAATATGAGCTATGATAAGACCATGGACTCTAATTATGACTTCTTAAGAGGTACTACTTAGTATGAGTGGGGGTATGGGACTTCACCCATACATTAAACAAGTGGACTTTAAGAGAGGTTATGGTTAGGTTATCTTATGTTATGAAGACTTATGAATTATGTATGTATGATATGTATGAATGTTAAGGTTGACGTTACTTGTTACAAGTTATGATCATGAATGTCTCCTTACTTATGTATGTTGATTATGGATGAACCAAAAGTAAGATATGTATGTTGTTGGTGATCTAAATGTGATACTTAGCATTTGGTAGGGTTATTGGATCTTACCTTTGCATTGCACTAGTATGACTTTGGTTTGCTAATATGTTGGTATGAACATATGTTATGCATGATCATGGTGTCCTAAAAGTGAGACTTAGTGTAGATAGGATTATGGGATCCTATTTATGCATTGCACAAGTGTATCTTAGGGTTGCTCATGTGATAGTTCTATTATGTTGATATGATCTTGGTATGTACTTATGCATGTGAACTATGTCTTGTGAAGATTGGAGTATGCATTATGTTGTGTTAGAGACTATGCTTGTAATTATGATGGTATCCTCTATGTTATGATGAATTGTGCATGGTTTATCTTATGAGCTACATTCTCCAACTATTTCAAAGATGATGTTCAAAAGTGGCATGAAGCATGGTTTCAAACAAATGTCCCTTTTATACACGTTTTAAAGATTTTCTTGCATGGCTTCCTTACTTAGTACATTTTGTGCTAATCCATATTTCAACATTTTCTATTAGTGTAGGCTTTGGATATATTGGATCCCATCCTCGTGGCTAGGACTCTAGTAGATCAAGAAGAAGAAGATTGGTGAGTCCTTATAGTATCCGAGGACTTGACCACATGTCCATTATGTCCTTATTTTATGTTGTACACTTATGTAAGGGCCGTGTCCCTAAGATTTCATTCAAGAGTTTGTATTCTAATGTTATAGATGGTTTGAGACATAGTGTCATAGACTCTCTCATTTTTATAAAGACTTCAACTGTAAAGAAAAGTTTTAAATTTTCCGTATTTTTCCTATGTTCTTATGTCATGATATGCTAGGGGCTTGAGGATAAGAAACTTAATCTTGATTGTGACCTTGTTTAGGTTATGATAGTCAATGCACATCCTGATAGAACCGTCTTTCTTTTTCACAAACAACAGTGGAGCACCCCATGGAGAGACACTGGGTCTGATGAGTCCATTATCTAAAAGGTCTTTCAATTACTTAAGATCAATTGGAGTCATTTTGTAAGAAGGAATTGAAATAAGCTGGGTATCTGTAAGGATATATATTCCAAAGTTGAATTCCCTTTCGGGAGGAATGATGAGTCAAAGATTTGGACTCATTTAGGGCTTTGTTTTCATAGATTTAGTGTCCTCAAATGCCTAATTTTTGCTATAAACTGATGTTAATGCCTTGATATTAAGGTATATGGGTTGAGGATCAAAGTAAGGACACTAACGGGCAAAAAGGAACAAAACAAGCTGAAGAAATGAAGAAGGGCGAGCTTGAAGATCGCCAAGAGCACTTGGTGAGTCGCCGAGTAGCTAAACGCACTGCCTAAAGTTCCAGTGTACCAAGCCCTAAAGGAAGAAACCATGTCGGCAACGAAAAGGAGCAGTCGGCGAGTCACCGAGCAGTTCCGCGATGCAAAGAGAGACCGTCCAAAGTTACAAAACTTGAGGATGATGAGTGCCAATGCAAAATGGCAATGGAAGAGATTATTGGGCGGTTCACCGAGTGGTTCGGCGAGCCCGACTTACTCATCAATTGACCCTTCGTGGCTTATTTTTGGCGACTATAAATTAGATTTTAAACAATTTATTTCGCATGAAATTTTGTAATCGAATAACCAACTTAGTCTAGAACAACTCTCTTTTAGTTTCCTTAATAGACTTGAAGGTTTTGAGACTCAATTTGGAGATCTTGCAAGTGGGTTGAATTTTATACAAATTGAAGCATTGTAGAGACTACATTACTCTTACCCAGTTGATGGCTAATCAATTTGGTAACCAATTTTACTTTTTCATGATGTTTGGCTAAAACCCCAATTCTTGGGGTGTGATCATGTGAATATAGGTTGAATTAATTTATAGGTATTGTTAATTACTAGTTTAAATGCTATATTGAAGTGGGTTTAATCATCAGCTGAGTTTTAATTTATGAACTGTAGTTGCAAATGCAGTTCTATCTTTATGTTCTTAACTTGCGAGAGAGAGAGAGGGTTTTAGAACCAAAGCTTTTGAATAATGATTTGTAGGTATTGGGTTGATTTGGGTTCATCTCGAGAGAGTGAATCCTAAACCCAATCCTACCCATCTTATTTGAGAGAGAATATGTATTAAGGATATGGGTTGTTCTTAATTGCTATGCTTGTTGATATTTGAGAGAAATCACTCGAAGCGGAATAGTTGTTCGAGAGAAAGCTATTTTTATTATAGTATAGCCTACCCACTGATATTTAGCTATTTATTAGTAGTTTCAATTACCCATATATCGAAGTTTGCCTATAATCGATCACATTCCGAGAATTCTTCTCCTTATTTTTATCTAATTATTGTTTGACTTCATTGTAGTTGATAGTTATAAATCAAAACCCCCATTTTGACATTCATGTCACCCCTTTGATTTGATATGTCTTTTCCGATAATATTTATTCCTATAGCTAATTAGATCACATTGGTACTTCTTAATTGAATTTGAACATGTACCGCTCCCTGTGGGTTTGACCCCAACTCTTCGTTGGGTGTTATACTCCTTAGCGATCGTTTGCACCTACAATTGGATGAGGTGTACTTGAAATTTAATCAAAATAGCACCGATGCCGAGGAGTGGTGTTGTTTAAAACTCTTTTATTGAAGTTAAATTGTGATCTTTGTAGTTATAGTTGAATCAACTTACTTTTGTTTTTGGTTTTGTGTTGTTTATGTAGAACAGCGGAGAAGATGAGCGTTAAAGGAAGTAATGGTAACCAAGTGGGCCACCAAGATGACATTGGGAGCCTCAATGATGTCAATGATCCTAATGTTAATAACCCTATTACATTGGGTGGTGTTGGTGTCATTCATTTACCTCCGGCTAAAGAAACGATGTTTTCCACATCACGAGTACAATGTTTTCGCTCCTACAATATCACTACATATAGAATTAACAACAACTTTTTGCCAACAACTACAGTACTGTTGGCTAATGACAATATATGGCAACAACTTAGTTTTGTTGTTGATGTATAGTAAAACTTTTACACATGATATTTTTCTTGTTGGCAAACATCTCAATGTTGCTGCCATATCTCGTGGGTAAATAGTATAAGTTTTAAACATAAATAAATTAGCAACAACAGATCTTCCTCGTGGCTAAAAATATATTTATTGTTAGCAAAATTATTATTTTTCTCACCAAAAAAAATTTTGTGGCCAAAAATAGGTTAGGCATTTTTTTCTGCTTAATGGTTTAGTGTTGAAATAGTGTGGCGGCAAAATTTCCCTCCCTCATTTTTTTCAGTTTTCATTCCCAAATTTCCCAATCTTCTAATTTAACTTGTGACTTTAGTTTTTTTATTTCATTGTAACTTTAATTTTCACCATGGTCTTCTATAACTATAAGTGACTGTAGATGTCTAGATCTAGCGATGCTTCAATTTACGCCGTCACGTTAAATGTTGTCCAGATCTGAGAGTCGCGGCCATAGAGAGGTGGATGATAGTAGTGATGATAGACTTACAGAGCAAAACTTGGGAATAACTATTTGCTCCCTCTGCCCAAATTCCTAAATCCATTAAGTGGTGACTTCTTTTTAGTTCTGCATTTGGTCAAAATTATAAAAAGAGAAAGTGTTTAATTTCTTGATTTTAGGTTACAATTGGAGAGAAGTCTAGTAAGATTTAATGGTAAGTTTGATCGAAATATTCAAGTTTGATGTTTATGTATTGATGCAACCGTAATGAAAGGTTAGTTGTAATTTATTATTTTTTGTTGTTTTCAATTAATCAATTTGACTATTGTATTTAACTAATTAATTATTATGTAATACCCATTTTTTTGTTGTTTATTTTCTTTGTATTTGAAGTTTACTGCAGCATCAATGGAGTGTATTTTCAAATACATATACTGCTACTTTTATGCCTTCTCTTTTCAGGTTTTTTCACCCAATTTTGTTATTAGAGTTTTATGATTTTATTATATATCCTTTTTATTAATTAGTTTCATTTCATGCCAAGAACTATTAGTATAACATTGATAACAACTTTCATACCAACATAATGAAATTATTTACAATTGCAAATAGTGACTAGAATAGCTAGAAGATTCAAGAGTTGATTCATGTATACTCAAACTTTTAAATAATTTAAATAAAAGTTGTCTTTTAGGTTGAGTCATTTGGTGTGAGGTATAAGGTGTAATAATTTTAGGATAAAATGTAAGATTATTGTATAATGTGTTTGGTTGGATGTTTTAGGAAGTCATGGCATTATTTATCTCATAAATTATAGCATAGTGATGAGATAAGTCATCTCATAAACATGGTGAAATAACTTATCTCGGGATAACTTGTTCCCAATCAAACAATCCTTATATCTCACTTTTATACTATTATTGGCGTATACATAATTTTTTCATAATCTCTATTGAAATAATATTGCCTTAAACATTAATAATTATGCTATTAATTAACAAGATTGAATAATTTAAGAAGCCCCACCACTAATATAGATGTCCTATGATACTAACCAATGCAGCTAGTAATTCTTGGTACCTAGCCACTTAAAATTAATTATTATTAATATATTTGTATCAATATAGTTGTCGATGTGTTCGTTGATTGATTTTTACAGAAGGGGATGTCTGGGATTCCATCCTTTAAGGGTTCTTTTTCAGAAATTAAAAGTCGTTTGCTAAAAAGCTAATTGTTTTCATTCATAATAGTTTCCTACTGAGTTGATTTCTATTCATTTCTTAAAAGTAAAAAGTGGCCTCCAATATGTATTTCTATATCACATACACTTATGCTTATCTCTAGTTCTTATATAGTACTTATCTGCTTATGTATTTTCTAGTTTTCTTCAACAAAGTGTAATCAACTAATTATACTTTTCTTATTTTGTAGGACAAATGCGTGAAAATCAACATTACCAACACTTAATACAAAAATGCACAAACAGTTGGATGAAAAAACGTTTCGAGTTACTAAGTTATTGGATTATAATAAGTGATGATAGATATGATGTTTTGTTCTTTTTTGTAAGAAAAAACATATTTATGAAGTTGAAGTTGACTTGAAAGTAGGAAAACTTATGTATTAACCTTTACATGTATATAATTTATTTGTTTATATACATTCAATAATTATGGTTTTCTCAATTTATAGCATTAGTGGATATTCGTTGAGTAAGATTCAATAAGATAAATAAATTATGTTATTATCAACAAATAAAAAATATTTTGTTGCTAAACCATATAGGTACTAGGTCTCCCATAATATTTTGGAAATGGAAATGTTGTTGCAATTATATATATATATATATATATATATATATCCTTTTTAACAACAAAATATAATCTATAACAACAAACAATATTGTTGCATTAACTTAGCTTTTGGCAACAACATTACTTTTTGTTGCATAAACTTTTCGCATCGGAGTTTATTGCAACAACTTATTTATTGTTGCGAAAAGCATTTTTGGCAACAACATCCAATATATGGCAACAAAACAAATTGTTGGTAAATGCCTTATTTCTTATAGTGAATTGAAAGGATTTTTGGGGGGCTAGCTCATGAGGATCCCAATGAGCATGTCAGGAACTTCGTAGATGTGCGTGGGCCGTTCTCCTTTAAGAACATATCGCAAGAATCGGTCCGTTCTTTTTGATGGGTGAAGCTACTAAATGGTTTGTTGAATTACCGAGGGACTCCATCACCTCATGGGATGAGCTAAACACTGCATTTAAGATGATGACTCTTAGCGATGGCATCCAAGGTTTCAAACGCTTGGAAGGTGAACTAATCCATGAGTTATGACTGAGGTTTAAGAAGCTGGTGTTGTAGTGCCCAACTCATGGACTTCCGGATAATGTGTTTCTGTAATATTTCTATGGAAGCCTGGATTCGGTGAACAAAGAAGTAGTTGATCCACTTTCTCCGAGTGGTATAATGTAACAGCCCTATGCAATAGCATCTCAACTCCTTAATTGCATGACCAAGATCAATAGGGCATGGTACACTCGTGAAGACCAGGTTTTTCCTCTCACTTATAAAATGACAAAAGAATAGATCGAGAAGGATCAAGAGAGATACCAAATCATGGCTAAAATGATGACCCAACTAGATATCTTGGCCAAAAATGTCATGGGTGCTGGTACAAGGAGTGTTAATGTTATTGGTGTTGGTGGAGCACACCCCGATGAAGAAAAATTTGAAGTGATGTACAATGAGGAAGTAAACTTCCTAGCCAACCAAGGAGGAGGTTATCGTACAAACTACCCAAGACCGGGTGGAAATCAAGGATGGAATAAAGATGAGGGCTGGAGAGACCGTGCCAGAGAGTGGCGTGATAGTAATGCCACTTGGAAGGAAAGAGAAGGGAAGAAGGATATGTATGTTCCTCCCCATGAGCGTCAAAAGCCAAAGGAATCTGAAGGTGGTCGGACATAAGATATGCTCTCACGTATTATCAACATAGTTGAAGGGTCCGACAAAATGTTGAAAAAGATGAAAGAGGATGTTTCGACTCTAAATCACGATGACCTCTCACTCAGTCTCTATTAAGCAGCTGGAGACCCAAATGGGTCAAATTTTGTCACATTTGAATCCAAGACAACAAAGGGGGTTGCCTAGTGATACAATGCTAAACCCCAAGAATGAAGCTCAATTTGGTTTCCTCATCGTGCCACAACGTTAACTAAGGCACGTCTTGAGGACATAATAAGCATGAATATTAATGCAATTCCATAACTAAAACATCATAAATTCAATTAGATTATTCGTCCAATTACCTTTCATTCAAGCCAACATTCATGAAAATAGGATTTGGGAGAAATCATGGGTTCATGGGGAATTTCTTCAATAATTCACCTTAAAACAACAAATTCATAATAATATAAGTTCAAGTGAACATTTGAAATCGTTTTATGAAACAACCCATGACTTGAGTGAAACCCTAGAATTTTGGGGAAAGTTCATCTTTGAAAAAAGAGTTTTGAGAGGGTTCCTTGGGTGATAGCTACCCAAGGATGAAAACTACCATACCTCTATGTCGATTTCCTCAATAAATTAGAGAAGAAAGGCTGGTGCTTGAACCCGTAACTTGACCTTGACTTGCTTCTTCAATAGAGTTTTCTAGAGAGAGGAATTTTGGGAGAGAAGGGTTTTGATTTGGGTGATTTGGAATAGTGAGTGGGAAAATAGAGTTTTATTGTTTTAATACTCTTAAAATAACATAAATAACTAATAAATTGTCCCCAACCCTAAACTAACTAATTAGTAATTTACCAAACTAACCCCTCACTTGGCCGACTTTGGACAGCAACTCGGGTGGCGACTCACGCCCTAGACCTACGGACCGTAGGTGGTCTCACACCCCGTCCTGCTGGTCTGCTGGGGCTGGGACTCACCATTTGGGGCATTGACCTACGGAGGCCATCCATGGGGCGTGGACCCCATCCGTAGGTCACTCTCATTTTGACAAACTTCAAGTTTCTTTGGGGTCTTGGGGGTTAGGCGAAGGGTCCTCCTCAAGGACTCCTAGGGTGGTCCTTGGGGAGTCGTACCATGACGTTTAACCCCTAAACCCCTCAACCATAGCTCGGGACAACATTCTACCACATGAAACCCCATTTCAAACTCAACACAAAGTTGTTAGGCTCTAGTTTCACTTATTCGTTTTACGGGTCGTTACATTATCCCCCACTTAGGAACATTGGTCCTCGAATGACACTTTAAACACATTAAGGAATTAACGACTCAAGACTAGCAGCCCATCATGCATGCAACATTATAACCAATGCACAAAACTATAAGGAAACATCAACTCCACATCAATAAGCTAAATGTAACACAATGAAGTAGGAACTACATCTACAGACTCATTATGCATGAAAACTTCGTCATTTCTCATTTCATTGGAGGAACTACCTTCTCCAACTCACATCATGCTCATCATAACATCATTTAAGCACATTATGCAATTTCTCTTAAAAGCACATTTAGGCATGTTCAACAATTCACCTCATGAAGCATTTAGGAAACTCATATTAAATGCACCTCAACATGAGGAACAAAAATCATAAAAACTCATTACTTCATTTAAACATATATCCATCAAGAACATGCATAACATAAGGAGATCATGGAAACACATAATCACACATGACTCCAAAACATGAAACATGTCACAAGGAACCCTTGGTCACTTGAATAGGAATAGAAGGAAAGAGATAAGGATATCGGAACTCTCAACAACCTTTCTATTCAACTTACTATACCCCACTTGGGAGTAAACCCAACTAAGGCTAACATGAAAACAACATAGGAACCTCAATACAACATTCACAACTATAAACTATCACATACCGATGCCTTTATCCGGAAGAGCTCCTTAGTCAACTTTTGTAGCATCTTTAACTATAACCCTTACTAGGACACTACTCAAAGTCTCATATGAATCTACCACACCGGGTCTAAACTTCTTAAACTCACTACACCTCGTAAGGTGAGAATTCAAGTCAACCTATGTCATGAACATCAAGGACATTCAATGACCTTGTCATCGAAGCACATTATCTACCTCTTGGGAGAAAGCCTAACAAATACTCTTAAGCATCACTTCTTTCCATTCTAAGGTCGGAACAAGTCATCACTAAACCTTAACTTTCATCACATAAGATGATTCTAAACAAAGGTGAATTACACTTCTACCCTCCTTTAAAGGAGTCTACTCAATCAACATCTCTAGGCATCACTTAAACACCACTATTCATCAAATCTTTCAACAAACCTCAAAACTCCAATATCACACAAAACCATAAAGCAACTCATCTATACTAAAGGATTTCATCCCAATAAACCAAGTCCTACCTAGTCACATTGTCACCATTGGCATCTGCACTAACATTTTCTCCCTCGATCCTTGAAGCATTAGCCCTTCAAGTAGTCACATCTTGAAGACCACCGGGTAACTAAGAGAGAGATCTTATCGAGTTAAGCTCTATGGCACGACTCAAGAGTAATGAAAAAAGAGAAAATTCTTAATGTCCTATAGCCTCTCACTCATAGATGTGTCGCGACTCACACCGATGAACTAGACTCTACTAGGCGTGGCTTGTGAGACATTAATCCTAAAAAACCATTCCCAAAACCTTATGCTCTGATATCATATTTGTAATGCCCCAAGAGTACACCCTAGACGTCACACTGCGTACAAGACTCCTCATACAGGCCTCATAGCATTCATAACATTCGATATAAGGGAAATGGTACGGAATTGAAACTTATTTAAATCCATAAATAAAAAATACTCATTCAACACAACAGAAGTCTATAGTCTCACATGGCCATCTAAAAAAGTAACTCGAAACCAAAGTAGGGTCACGGCCCTTTAAAATCGAAAATCTAACATATGTATATTACATGAAAGAAATGGAACATTAGAAGTACTTGTCCTTGATCTATGACGAAATACCACTAAGCCTTGGAAGAATCTCAATCCAAGCCCTTCAACTAGAGAGAAAGCAACTCACTTGCTGGAACCTACACTTGCAGTAAAAATAAGAAACATGGGTTAGTACAATTAAGTACTAAGTATGATAGCAATGCAAAAACCATGCTTAAAACGGACATTTTATTTGAAAGTCATGCTTTTATGCCAATTTAAGAAAACTTCCTGAACATAAGTATAAGAGGCATAATATACAATATAACCAACATACAAATCAATTCATCACATTAGACATAATCAACCATATAAGACATTTGATTACATTAAGATTTCAAATCATTTCATCACATCAAGCCTTCACCTCAAGTAACCTCAAGCTATATTTTGTGCCATGTATGAATAGAATCCCATACCACTATCCACACTAAGTACCACATCAAGGCCACCAAAAGTGAACTTACCATTCTTCCTTCTCACATTTAAACTCATCATGCTCCTTTAGTACAACCATACAATACATAAACATAATCATCAAGTAATTCATTACAACATCTTAGGAACATCATCTAGAGTAACCCTAGTCATACTTGTGCCATTTGTGAATGGCATCCCATACTACCACTCCCACTAGGTACTCCTTGAGGCCACAATAGACAAAGAACCTTTACATTCCATAAAGCATGATAAGAAACTCATTATGACAATACAAGCAAACCATGCATCATTACTTTAGACAATAACATCAACATTCTTCATTAGCTTCATTTGGAGAACTTCCATTCATTAGTCATGAAGACATTAGAAAACTCACTATGACCCTCTTAAAGCCTAATCGTGCAATGCATGGATGGCATCCCATACTACCACCCACAATTCATACAACTCCTCTAGAAACCATAATGCTCATCTGACATGATGGGACTAAGCGTTTAACTGACATAGACCATGAGAGCTAGATCATGGAATATGATGTACTATCCTACATCGTAAGGGTTGGTTTACTTGCCTAAGGTAGAACTGGTATTTAGCTTAAGTGGATCCACTAGCTAGACCTATGTGGGTACATAATTATGGGATAAAGAGGTTGCTACTAGATACCCCGCCTCAACTCACAGATGATCATCCACCCCAAGAGGTTGCTACTAGATACCCCGCCTCAACTCATGGATGGGCATCCATCTTCTTCAATATCCACTCGGTGCTTAGCTTACATTTCCATAGAGTAGTTCCTTACCATTAACATTATTGCACATGCTTCCAATTTATCAACACACACTACAATTGATATAATAAGCATGAATATTAACTCAATTCCATAACTAAAACATCATAAGTCCAATTACCCTTCATTCAAGCCAACATTCATGAAAATAGAATTTGGGGGAAATCATGGGTTCATGGGGAATTTCTTCAAAAATTCAACTTAAAACAACAAATTCATAATAATATAAGTTCAAGTGAACATTTGAAATCATTTTATGCAAGAACCCATGACTTGAGTGAAACCCTAGAATTTTGGGGAAAGTTCATATTTGAAAAGAGAGTTTTGAGAGGGATCCTTGGGTGATAGCTACCCAAGGATAAAAACTACCACACATCTATGTCAATTTCCTCAAGAAATTTGAGAAGAAAGGATGGTGCTTGAACCCCTAGCTTGACCTTGACTTGCTTTCTCAATAGAGTTTTCTAGAGAGAAGAATTTTGGGAGAGAGGGGTTTTGATTTGGGTGATTTAGAATAGTGAGTTGGAAAATATAGTTTAATAGTTTTAATACTCTTAAAATACCATAAATAACTAATAAAAACCGTCCCCAACCCTAAACTAACTAATTTGTAATTTACCAAACTAACCCCTCACTTGGCCAACTTTGAACACAGCAACTCAGATGGTGACTCACGCCGTAGACCTATGAATCGTAGGTGTGATCACGCTCCATCCTACTGGTCCATGGCCTGGGGCTGGGACTCACCATTTAGGGCCTTGACCTATGGAGGCCATCCATGGGGCGTGGACGGACCTACGGGGCATGGACCCCATCCGTAGGTCACCCTCATTTTGACAAACTTCAAGTTTCTTTGGGGTCTTGGGGGTTAGGCTAAGGGTCCTCCTCAAGTACTCCTAGGGTGGTCCTTGGCGAGTCATACCTTTACGTTTAACCCCTAAATCCCTCAACCATAGCTCGGGATAACATTCTACCACATGAAACCCCATTTCAAACTCAACACAAAGTTGTTAGGCTCTAGCTTCACTAATTTATTTTATGAGTCGTTACAATGGGTCTTATGGGTCTATGTTTTATTGTGTTAGTGTATGCTTTGATTTTGATTTTGGGGGCTGCGGGGTTGATTTTGGATGTTAGGGTAGAAGTAGGCACATTGGGCAGTTTGGCGAGCTGGGTCGAACTCACCGAACCACTCGGCAGTTCACCGAATTCCCCCTTATCGCATTTTATTTTGTGCCTTTGTTGAGTTTTGAATCTGTTACTTTCATCGAGAAGCCTGAGTTCGCCGAGTGCACTCTGCGACTCACCGAAAGTCCTCTTTGATCACCCTTTCTGCTCCTCTAACCCTTAAAATACATAGTAACTTTTGGTAAGCTGGTATGGGCTCGCCGAATATTGTCAGCGATTCACCGAAAGACCTTCACATCGTCAATATGCCAAATTTTTCTGGGAATTTTTTAGCCAATCCTTTCAGCGAGCCCAATCTGGCTCGCTAAAGCAATTCAGCGACTCGCCGATCCATTCGGCGAGTCTGTCTGCAACTATTTTTCTGTAACTTTTCTTGAGACGGCTTGAACTTTCTATGATGTTTTTTGCAGATATGGCTAGAACCAACCTCGATATGGCACCCCGTAAAAGAGCACGCGGTATAGTGATAAATGAAGGGGGAGCCAATCCTCCTAAAAAACTAAGGATGGAGCCTCCAATGGGACGCAAAGGCAAGGGCAAAAAGGCCCATGACTAAGGTTCCAGAGCATAACTCTGACAGCAAGGGAGAGTCCGTTAACTCCCAAGATGCACTCTCCGAGCCGGATGATGACCAGCCTCAGCATTCCAGGTGAGTGGAGATCCGTGCTAGCTCTCTCCCAGACTTATAGGAGCTTCAGGGGCCACCCCTCTTACGGCAGATACAGTGCCAGCTCCGGCACCTACTGTGGCCCTAGTACCCCAGTACAGGTTCCTCCTCCCAGGCTACTCAACAGATTAAAAGCCTATGGGTTGCGGAATATTCTTGAGGAGAAGCTACTATCCGCAGAAGGTTTAGTAGGTAGATACTCCACCGTGAGGGACACACTTTAGTTTCACCAGTTCGAGCAGTCCACCAACCCCTATGGTCCCTATATTCCTACATGGGTCTGGGAGTTCTACACAACATATGGTGAGTCGGTGCCTAAGTGAAAGAAAAAGGCCAGTGCCTTCAGACCGGTGAAGTCGGTCATGGTCTGGGGGAAGGAAGTAGGGTGTAATAGCAATCACTTTAACAATGTACTCGACAGGGCTCTAGGTGCTACACTTGCATATGAGGGCTTTCCTACTACTCAGATCCTGGAT
This sequence comes from Solanum gracilifrons, assembly GCA_029582605.1. Taxonomy (NCBI): domain Eukaryota; kingdom Viridiplantae; phylum Streptophyta; class Magnoliopsida; order Solanales; family Solanaceae; genus Solanum; species Solanum gracilifrons. Next base: position 16,799 of record JAJOOH010001737.1, on the reverse strand, counting down.
TACTTAAAGGGCTGGCTTGCACCTTTGATTTCTAATACCACCCAAGGTAGATCGAGGTAGGAGCTCCCATCGAGAAGAAGGGGTCTGAATATTGCCGCTCGGTACTGGTTTGATTTTATCAGCAGCTCCATCATGCCGTCCCAAAATGAATTCATCCTCCAACATCCTAAGGCGGTCTGCCTTGGGTCAATAATAGCCCGAAAGAGCATTAACATGGAACTTATCATAGAGCAAGAGATAGCCATGAGGGCCAAGCAGAGCCAAACGTCCCTTCCATTCTCGGTATTGATTACAGAGTTGTGCCGGCGTGCGGTAGTTCCTCGAGATGAGACGAGAGATATCAAGGTCACTCCTACATCCTATACATACAATCGGTGTATAAAGGCTGAGTACACTCGAGAAGAGGCAAACAGGAAGAGAGCAGCTCCGGTGGAGATATCCCAAGAGGTGGATGTTGATTCTATACCTGCAGGGGCATTTTTTCCTACTCCGACCTCCAGGCCTTCAGGTACTTCCACTTCCTCCCATATTCCTAGGGTTTCTGCCACTTTCCAGCCTACCAGGATTACTCAAGCTATGATCCTGAAGATGGGGCAGTTAGCACATTCTGCAAATGTGAAGGCCACCCAATTAGAGGTTGCGGTACCATGGATGATAGAGAGTGTGATCCTAGCTACCATGAAACCTCTACGAGCATCTATTGACACTCTTACAGTGAGAGTTGAGAGGTGTGAGAGTAGACAAGGGGAAACTCCAGAGGTAACGACTTTGAGAGCTAAGGTGATAGAGCTGAGGAAAGATGTAGACTATCTCAAGTCTACAGACTTCACCTCTTTATTTGTGGCAGCTGAGACAGAGGGTGCTCCAGCTACGTCTAAGATTCCTCTGACTACCACCAGAGATGCACAGATGGATGACACAGCAGCTTCTGAATTAGAGGCGGAGACTAATGAGGAGGATCTTGGGGAGAGAGATGATGTCGTTTATGATGATCTGGCCGACCTTGAGAATGCGATGTTTCAGATTGTGCGACAAACTTGTTTGAGAGACACCACCTTAGTTGGGTCTAGTGTAGCTGATATTGCTAATGTGACACCGAGAATTGATTCCCCGACAGATGGAGCGACTGTATAGACAGGACCCTTTTTTTACCTCCCTCTCTGTCATTTTATTGACTTTTTAGTGTTTTTCTTGTATTTGAGGAAAAATTACTTTTTGTTTGTGGTGGGTTAACATATTTCCATACCTACCTCTTGTGATTATTACTTTTGTTTATATATTGGGTTTTGTGTTTTAAACTGTGTGTTAACACTATTTTGTGGATGTTTGAGCTTATGGCTCCTTGTTTTAAATGAAAATGATTTTGACCCATCTAAAAAAATTTGCCACCCCTTGTGTATTTAATTGTGGTTGTTCTTGTGAAAATTTGAGTATCGGTTATGATCAATACCGATGACTTGAATAGTGCTCTTAATCGAACAAAAATAAATGTGCGGCTACGATGAGGCCAAATGAAGTTACATAGATAATATGTGAACTTTTTGCATCTCATTGTGACTAGCCGATTATCGAATGAGTCTCATGTGATGGACATTGCACACTAGCGAAAGTGTGGTGTCTTGTTTGATATTGGTTCCAATGCCTTGTGTGATGAGCTTACTGTGAACCTTGTGCGATGACACCTAGAATTCACCCCATTGGTCTGGTTGACTAAGTGATGCAAGCTCTTGAAACGATCTTAGGCGACAACTTTGAAGAGTGAAACAATTTGACAATATACCTCTTTTGTGGCCAACCTTGTGAGATGTGTTAATCTTGCCTCAACACCCTTTGAGCCTTACCTTTTTATTGGAAGAAACTTGAGCAAATGAGACCTCTATTTATCCATTCACCCATAATCCTCATGAAGTGTGGTGTGTTTGAATAGCCAACTTAGGCCAACAGCCTAAGTTGGGGGTGTAGTGAAAAGAAAAGGAAAATCAAGAAGTGTAAAGAAGTCCCCCTTTGACCCATGGACTTGAAAAATATGGAACCCTTCCATACAAAAAAAAAAGAGAAAAGAAAAGAAGAAAGAGAAGGAAAAAGAATGAAAAAGTTGTGGAATAAAGTTGTGAAAATTGCAAAAGTAATGGGGTGTCCGGTAGTCCATGAGAAGTGAATAATAGGGTGAATTTTGAACACGAATGAAAATTCTAAAGAAAAGGAAGGAAAGTTGTTCATGCCACAATTCATGAGGATAGCAGCCACTGAGCCTAAATGACCATACCTTTACACTCAGCCCCGTTACAAGCCTTGAAAGACCTTTTTGATCTTGAGCGAGCTGAAACAAAGTTTGTTGGAAAATAAGGGAAAACCTATGGGTGAAGTAATACATGTGTTCATCTTTTTGAGTGTGACTGTTGCTTGTGATTCCGGAGCTATAAATTGTTGAACAAGTGTGTGAGAATATGGAATCATCTTTGTGTGAGGGCATTTGAGTACCTTTGTTAAGCTTGAACTTGCATTTGAAGCAAGTATTTTGAACTTGAGAATCTTTGATAATGGTGAGTCACAACTTGAATCTTTGAGAGCACAATTGATCCTTACATGAGTAAGTTGAGTCTTATTGTGTGCATTCATGATTAAGTCTTTTGTAGCACTGTTTGAGACATCCTTTTTGAACTACTAAACTTGAGTTTTACTTGAGGACAAGAAAAAGTTTAAGTTCGGGGTGTTGATGAGACCGAGATTTGGACTCATTTAGAGCTTTATTTCTATAGGTTTAGTGTCCTCAAATGCTTATTTTGTGCCAATAACTGATGTTAAAACCTTGATTTTCAAAATTATGAACTGAGGAGCAAAGCAAGGACACTAAGTTGCAAAAAGGAACAAAGCGAGCTGAAAGAATGAAGAAGAGAGAGCCTGGTGATTGCCAATTCCATTTGGTGAGTTGGCGAGTGGTTGATTGACCACCTTTTGTTCCAGTCTACCAAGCTCTGAATGAAGAAATCAAGTTGGCGAGAAGAAGGAGCAGTCGGCGGATTGTCGAGTGGTTCCGCAATGCAGTGTTGGATCGCCCAAAGTTACAGACCTTGAGGATGCTGAATGCCAAGGCAGAAGGGAGATGGAAATGACCAAAGGGTCGATCGCCGAGTGGAACGGCGAGCCTGACTTACTTCACCGAGTGATTCTTCGCAACACATTTTCGACGACTATAAATACATTTTTGAACATATAGTTTAAGGGATCTTTTGATAACTATCTTTGAACATGTTTTTGTCATCTTTGGATAGTTTCTACTCCTGAGACAGGTTTTCTCTAGTTTTTACTAAGCTTTAGAGATTCAAACTTTTTCACCTTTGAGAAATTGAAAGTGGGTCTTTGAAATTCTTCAACTCGAAACATTGTAAAGACTTAATCAATCTTACCCAGTTGATGGAAACACAATTTGGTAACGATTTTTATCTTTTTATGATGTCTAGCTAAAACCCCAATTCTTGGGGTGTGATTATGTGATTATGGACTGATTTAGCTTATGGGTATTGCTAATTGTTAGTTTATTTTCTATTTAGAAGTAAGTTTAATCATTAATTGTGGTTTAAATTAAGAATTATACTTGCAAATGCAGTTCTACCTTTGTGTGTTTGGCTTACTCGAGAGAGAGGTTTTAAAACCAAGGTTATTGATTGATGGTCAGTGGGTATTGGGTTGATATGGGTTCAGCTCGAGAGAGTGAATCATATACCCTTTTCCATAAATTCAGCTCGAGAGAGTGAATGGACTAAGGAGTGGGATGTCCTTATTTTGTATGCTTGTTGATGTTCGAGAGAAATCGACTTGATTTGGGGTAAATTGTTTGAGAGAAATTTTACCTCCTCTATAGCCTAGCTTACTCACTGATATATAGCCATTATCTAATAGTTGCAATTACCCATTTGTCTATATTAGTCTATAATCGAATCACATCCCAAAACTCATCTTATTATTGTATTTTGTATTGCTTGTTGCTGTTGTAGTTGACATTTTTAAACCAAAACCCCCATTTGACATTCGTGTCACCCGTGATTTAAATAATGTCTTTACGCAAAAAAATTATTCCTAGGACTAATTTGAGCTTGTTCATACTTTCCTCTTAAATCTCAAACACGTATCGGTCTCTGTGGGAACGATCCCAACCCAATTGGTTGGATTATAAATGACTAACGATCGTTGATGCTTAGAATCGGATGAAGTATCTTTGATAGCGTTATTCAATCAATCATTGAGTGGTTCAGCATAGTTGACCAATATTCTCTCATTTCTAACCCCGTACACTCTCACCCACACTTTCGACTTTTGTATTACCTTTTTGGTTGTGATCTCGTTCCCCGAGTTGGATTACTTTGCCGCCTAGCTTTTCAAACATAAAATTCTGCATAAAGGTTGGTTTTTCGAACCCAACACCTTTTATTATTGATTGAACTTGAATGCTATTGGTAATTGTGTGTTATTCTGTGTTGGGTTATTGTTGAAATCATGTTTTGTATGTCGAATTACCTGTAGTTGTTTTTATAATTGTGCCTAAATGCTTTGAATGTTCATTTCCCAAGTTTTATGCGTTAAAAATTGATCTTAAAATAGTTGGGTTGCAATTACTTTATGTTGAGTCTAGTTGGGTGAAGTCTAAGTTGCCCCGAGTTGTGCCAAATGACGTAAATTGCCCTATAATGGAGCGTTTGACGCCATTCTAAGGTCAAAAGTTGTCAAATGGCTAATTTTGGCCAAATCGGGGAAAGTATGTGTACCCCGATGGTATGGGTCTTGCAGGTATGGTCCTAATTATATAGTGTGTTTGTTTGATTTTGATTTCGAGGGTTGTGGGCTTTATTTTGGGAAACGGGGTTAAAAATTGGCGCGTTCGGCGAGCTAAGTCGAGCTTGACGAACTGTTCGCCGGTTTGACAAAGTCACCCTTTGATCGCTTTTATTGTCATGATTTGGCTTGTTGGAGTCTGTAACTTTCGGCAAGAAGCCTGTGCTCGTCGAGTTCACTTGGTGACTCGCTGAAAGGTTTCTTTGATCACCTTTTTTGTGGCCCAACCCCTGAAAAGCACTGTAATTTTCGGCGGGCTAGCCTAAGCTCACCGAGTGATGTCGGCAACTCGCCGAAACACCCTAAGCTTCTCCGACATGCCTTATTTCTGGAAACTTTTTGAGATGGTCCTTTCGAAGAGCTCGATCTGGGTCGCCTAAAAGACTCGGTTACTCACCGACTGATTCAATGAGGCTTCCTGCAACTTGATTTCTACATTTTTCTTGAACGATTTCTAACAATTTTTTATGTGTTTTCTAGATATGGCTAGGACCAACTTGGATGAAAGTGGCATGCCGCCCCGCAAATGAGCACGAGATTCCAGCCCGTGCTGAGGTACCTTCGGCTACCACCGAATGATATTATGTAGGATGTTGATGCTGCTGAGTCTGAGGCCGAGACCGATGAGGAGCAGCTAGAGGAGCGAGATACAGTTGTCTATGATGATCTGGAAGACCTACAGGGTGCCATGATTGAGACTGCCCGATAGGCATTCTTGAGACACATTTCTATGGCATGCTCCAGTGGAGCTAGTATTGATGTTGTAACCAAACATTGATGTCTTGACAGATGGAGCGACATAGTAGACAACATCATATTTACCTCCCTCTATGTTGTTTTTGTTTATTACTGTTATTTTAGTTGCATTTGAGGACAAATGCTTTTCTTTTGTGGGTAGGGTGGGGTATTTCCATACCTACCTCTTGTGATTACATTTTTATTTATATATATTGGGTTTTGTGATCTATACTTGTGTTTTGATTATGTTTAGATCTTAGTTATGTCGATGTTTGAGCTTGTGGCTCCTTCTTTTGAATGGAAATGATTTTGACCCAATTTTATAAAAAATTGCCACCACTATTGTATGTGATTGTGGTTGTTTTTTTGCAAATTTGAGTATCGGTTATGATCAATACCAATGACTTGAATAGTGCTCTTAACGAAATAAATGTAAGGCTACGATGAGTCCAAATTAAGTTGCATAGACAATGTGTGAACTTTTAGCATCTCGTTGTGACTAGTCGGTTATCAATTGAGTCTCTTGTGATGAACATTGCACACTAGCTAGAAAGTGTGGAGTATCATTTGATATTGGTGCCAATGCCTTGTGTGATGAGATTACCTTGAGCATTGTGTGTGATGACACCTAGAATTTTCCCCGTTGGTCCGGTTGACTAAGTGATACAAGCACTTGAAATGATCTTAGGCAACAATTTTGAAGAGTGAGCCAATTTGATAGTATACCTCTTTTGTGGCCAACCTTGTGAGATGTGTAAACCTTGCTTGACACATTTTGAGCCTTACCCTTTTTATTGGAAGAAACTTGAACAATTGTGACCTCTCTTTATTCCATTCACCCATAACTTTCATTAAGTGTGGTTTGTTTCAATAGCCAAGTTAGGCCAAAAGCCCAAGTTGGGGGTGTGGTGAAAAAATAAGGAAAGTCAAGAAGTGTGAAAAATCCTCCTTTGAGTAATGATTTTGAAAGATATGGAACCCCTCCATGTAAAAAAAAGAGAAAAGAAGCAAATAAAAAGAATAAAAAAGTTGTGAAATAATGTGGTGGAAATTGTAAAAAAAAATTGGGTATCCGACAATTCATACAAAGTTGAATAATGGGGTGGATTATGAGCATATTTGAAATGTTCAAGAAAATGAGGAAAGTGATGTTCAAACCATACTTTATGAAGATAGCAACCACTAAGCCTAAATGACCATAACTTGAAACTCAGCCCCGTTACAAGCCATGAAAAGACCTTTGTGATCTTGAGTGAGCTGAAACGAATGTTGATTAGAAAATAAGGGCAACCCTATGGGTGAAGTCATGATGTGTTCATCTTTGTGAGTGTGAGAGTTGTATGTGATTCCAGAACTTTGAAATTGTTGAGAAATTGTGTGTGAATATGGAATCATCTTTGTTGTGAGGACATTTGAGTACCTTTATTGAGCTTGGACTTGCATTTGAAGCAAGTAGTGTGAACTTGAGCATCTTTGGTAATGGTGAGTCACAATTTGAATCTTTTGAGTGTACAATTGATCTTTTCATGAGTAGTTCGAGTTTTGTTGTGTACATTCATGATTGAGTCTTATGCAGCATTATTTGAGACATCCTTTTGAACTCCTGATCTTGAGTTTTACAAGAGGACAAGCAAAAGTTTAAGTTGGGGGTGTTAATGAGTTCGAGATTTGGACTCATTTAGGGCATTGTTTTGATAGATTTAGTGACCTCAAATGCCTAATTTGTGCTATATATTTATGTTAATGCCTTGATTTTCAGGTAAATGAGTTGAGGAGCAAAGTAAGGACACTAACAGGCAAAAAGGAACAAAACAAGTTGAAGAATTAAAGAAGGGTGAGTGAAGATTGCCAAGCGCACTTGGCGAGTCTCCGAGTAGCTAATCTCACCGCCTAAAGCTCCAGTGTGCCAAGCCGTGAAGGAAGAAACCAAGTTGGCGATGAAAAAGAACAGTCGGTGAGTCGCCGAGCAGTTCCGCGATGCAAAGAGAGATCACCCGAAGTTACAGAACTTGAGGATGCTGAGTGCCAATGCAAAATGGGGATGGAAGAGTTCATTGGGTGGTTCGCCGAGTGGTTCAGCGAGCACGACTTACTTTACCAATCAACCCTTCGTGGCTTATTTTGGGTGACTATAAATTAGATTTTAAACATTTTATTTAGTATGAAATTTTGGAAATCGAAGAGAGTAACCAACTTACTCTTGAAGAGTTCTCTCTTAGTTTTCTTAATAGACTTGAATGTTTTGTGACTCAATTTGGAGATTTTGCAAGTGGATTTTGAATTTTTTGCAAATTAAAGCATTGTAAAGACTAAATTACTCTTACACAGTTGATGGCTAATCGATTTGGTAACCATTTTTACTATTTCATGATGTTTGGCTAAAACCCCAATTCTTGGGTTGTGATCATGTGATTATGGGTTGAATTAGTTTATGGGTATTGCTAATTACTAGTTTAAATGCTATTTGAAGTGGGTTTAATCATCAGCTGAGGTTTAATTTATGAATTGTAGTTGCTAATGTAGTTCTATTTGTATTTTTAACTTGCTCGTGAGAGAGGTTTTAGAACCAAACTTTTGATTAATGATTTGTAGGTATTGGGTTGATTTGGGTTCAGCTCAAGAGAGTGAATCCTTAACCTAACCTTACCCATCTTGCTTGAGAGAGAAGATGTATTAAAGTTATGGGTTGTTCTTAATTTTTATGCTTGTTGATGTTCGAGAGATATCACCTGAAGCGGAATAGTTGTTCGAGAGAAAACTATCTCAATTATAGTCTAGCCTATCCACTGATATTTAGCTATTTATTAGTAGTTTCAATTACCCATATATCGAAGTTTGCCTATAATCGATCGCATCCTGAGAATTCCTCTCCCTATTGTTATCTCATTATTGTTTGACTGCGTTGTAGTTGATAGTTATAAACCAAAACCCCCATTTGATATTCATGGCACCCCTTTGATTTGATATGTCTTTTCCAATAATATTTATTCCTATAGCTAATTAGATCACATTGGTACTTCTTAGTTGAATTTTAACACGTATCGCTCTCTGTTGGGTTCTATACTGCTTAATGATTGTTTGCACCTAGAATTGGATGAGGTGTACTTGAAACGTTAATCAAGGAACTCCAGGAATATCTTCTGGGAACAGTTCTAGAAACTCAACTACTACGGGACTAACTCCACAGTTGGGGTTTCGGAGTTTTAATCCTTAACCCGAACAAGATGATAGATAAACCCTTTAGAAATCATTTTCCTGGCCATAAGGTAAGACATGAATCGACCTACAGGCACTGAGCTACTACCTTTCCACTCTAAGAATGGCTCATTTGGAAATTGAAACCGAACAATCCTAGTTCTACAATCGACTGAGGCATAATAGGAAGGTAACTAATACATGCCTAGAATGATATAGAAATCTACCATTTCTAACTCTATAAGGTTTGTTTAGGTGACTTTCTAATAAACTGTTACACGAATTGGGGTTTTAGCTACACATTATAAAAAGAAAAAAACAATTACCAAATAGATTATTCATCAACTGGGTAATAGTGATTTCGTCTTTACAATGGTCCAATTTGCTGAATCTCAAAGACCCACTTCCAATTTCTCAAAAGTAAATTTCTTCTATCCTTCAAAGCTATGGAAAAACTAGGAATAACTATCTCCAGATACTCCAACCTTCATAAAAATTGTTCTAAAGATTATTTTATATTAAGCTAAATGTTCAAAAACGTATTTATAGTCATCGAAAATAAGCTACGAAAGCTCATTCAGCGAAGTAAGTCGGGCTTGCTGAACCACTCATTGAGCCACCCTTTGGTCTCTTCCATCGCCCTTCTGCCTTATCACTCAGCATCCTCAAAGTATGTAACTTTAGGCGATCTATCTTGTCTTCGCGGAATCACTCGGTGATCCACAGACTGCTCCTTTTCATCGCCAAATTGATTCTTTCCTTCAGGACTGGCACACTGGAACTTTAGGCGGTTTGATAAGCAACTAGGCGACACGCCAAGTGCTCTTGGCGATCCTCGAGCTCACCCATCTTAATTTCTTCAACCTGTTTTGTTCCTTTTTGCCTACTAGTGTCCTTGCTTTGTTCCTCAATCCATATTCCTGAAAATCAAGGATTTAACATCAATTACTGGCACAAAATAAGCAATTGAGGACACTAAATCTATATAAACAGAGCCCTAAATGAGTCCAAATTCATGACTCATCAACACCCCCAACTTAAACTTTTGCTTGCCCTCAAGTAAAAACTCAAGTTCAACAGTTCAAAAAAGATGTCTCAAATAGTGCTACAAAAGACTCAATCATGAATGCACACAACAAGACTTAACGTACTTCAAGTTATGACTCACCATTATCAAAGATCCTCAAGTTCACAATACTTGCTTCGAATGCAAGTTCACGCTCAATAAAGGTACTTAAATGCCCTCACAACAAAGATGATTCCATATTCACACATAATTCTTCAACAACTTATAGTTTCGGAATCACAAACAACTCTCACACTCACAAAGATGAACACATGTATGACTTTACCCATAGGTTTTCCCTTATTTTCCATTCAACATTCGTTTCAGCTCACTCAAGATCAAAAAGGTCTTTCCAAGGCTTCTAACGGGGATGAGTGTAAAGGTATGGTCATTTAGGTTCAGTGGCAGTTATCGTCATGAAATGTGGTATGAACATCACTTTTCTTCGTTTTCTTCAGCATTTTTACTCATGCTCAAAATTCACCCCATTATTCAATTTCCAATTAAATACCGGACACCCCATTTCTTTTGCAACTTTTGCAACATTATTTCACAACTGTTTTCATTCTTTTTCTTTTGCTTTCTTCATTTATTTCTTTTTTTTATATGGAGGGGTTCCATCTTTTTCAAGATCATTGATCAAAGGGGGATTTATCACACTTCTTGATTTACCTTCTCTTTTCACCACACCCCCAACTTAGGCTTTTGGCCTAAGTTGGCTATTCAAACAACCACACTTCATGAGGATTATGGGTGAATGGATAAAGAGGGGTCTTAATTTCATCAAGTTTCTTCCAAGAAAAGGGTGAGGCTCAAATGGGGTTCAAACAAGGTACACACATCTCACAAGGTTGGCCACAAAAAAAATGTATATTGTCAAATTGTTCCACTCTTTAAAATTGTTGTCGAAGATCATTTCAAGAGCTTGCATCACTTAGTCAACCGGACCAATGGGGCAAATTCTAGGTGTCATCACACAAAGTTCACGGAAATCTCATCACACAAGGCATTGGCACCAATATCAAACGAGACTCATTCGAGCTAGTGTGCAATGTACATTACAAGAGACTCCATTTGATAACCGGCTAGTCACAATGAGATGCAAAAAGTTCACATATTGTCTATGCAACTTCATTTGAACTTATTGTAGCTGCACATTCATTTTTGTTCGATTAAGAGCACTATTCAAGTCATCGGTATTGATCATAACCAATACTCAAATTTGCACAAGAACAGCCACATTCAAACAAAACAAGAGGTGGCAAAAACAAATTTAGAAGGGTCAAAACCATTTTCATTTCATAACAAGGAGCCATAAGCTCAAACATCCACAAGATAGAATCAACACACAATTTACAAAATTTAAAACACAAAAACCAATATATATATACACAAAATATAGTCACAAGAGGTAGGTATGGAAATACCTCACCCCACCACATATAAAAAGGCAGTTGTCCTCTAATGCAACAAAAGTAATCAAAAGTCAATAAAAACAACAGAGAGGGAGGTAAAAAGGAATCATGTCTACACAGTCGCTCCATCTGTCGGGGAATCAATGCCCGGGGTCACATCAGTACTGGCTCCACTAGATCCTACCATGGAGGTGACTCTCAAGTAAGCCTGTAGGGAAATCTCAAACATAGCACCCTGCAAGTCCGTTAAATCATCATATAGAGCAACATATCTCTCCTCAAGTTGCTCCTTGTCCGTCTCTACCTTTGACTCATTAGCAGTCATATCATCCATAGGCACATCTCCGATGGTTGCCGGAGGCATCTCAGAACTGGCCAGAGCATCCCAATCCTCAACTGACTCAAAGAGGGAAGTGAAGTATGTGGACTTCATATATTCCACATCCTTTCTCAAATATGAAACCTCGGCTTTCAAAGTCCATGCCCTCTCTCACAGATCTCAACTCTCGTTGTGATATCATTAATCGATGTCCATAAAGGTGTCAACGATAGACATGCTAGTCGGCTGTGGGTGGAATCATAGACCTTTAAATCTTGGGACCCAATGATAGGACCCCACCAACGGACTGTGGACCACGACCGTAGGTCTCATATCCTTGGACCCGAGGTGTTACAGTTTTTTTCAACCATAGAACCAACCTAAGAAACCCTAAAATTCAATCATTTCCCACAAAGACCTTTCTACGGTCCGTCGCTTAGTCTACGATCTATAGACCACTTCCGTAGAATCCAAGTTCAAGTCCAAAATTTCTCTAAGTTGGCATCTCTTCTATAACCCGTAGAACCTAATATGACCCATCAAATCCTTATGTAGACCTGATGTCCTAAATCAAATATCTTAATCCATCCTACAAGTTTCATCTATGGCCTTTCTAACCTTCTATGGTTCGTCCTTGAAACTTAGAATTTTCCAAAACACATCCAAGTTTCTACGATTCCCTTCATATGGCAAATAGTACTTCCTACAATCCATAGGTCAGTCTTGTAGACCACTAAACCAGTGCAAAAATTGCACTTTCCCTTTTTCAACTTGAGTTTCCAATTTCTAAGGAGTTACAATTGACAGAATATGGCCTAAGAATGCCACAGATTCTAGCCAAAACTCACACTTTGAATACTTGGCAAATAACTAATGGTCTTTGAGAGTCTGGAGAAATATTGTGAGATCACTGACATGATCCTCTTCGTTTCTAGAGTAGATCAAAATGTGATCGATGAATACAGTAACAAACATATCTAGATATTTCTTAAATACACTATTCATGAGATCCATGAATGTTGTAGAAGCATTAGTCAAACTAAATGACATGACAAGGAACTCATAATGACTATAACGGGTCCTGAAGTTGTCTTCGAGATGTCACTATCTCTCACTTTTAATTGATGATAGTTGGATCTGAGGTCTATCTTGGAGAAACAAGTGGCACCCTAAAGTTGGTCGAATAGATCATCGATTCTAGGGAGAGAATACTTATTCTTTATGGTGACCTATTTCAACCGGTGATAATCGATACATGTCCTAAGGGAGCCATCTTTCTTTCACACAAAAGGGGTGGAGCACCCCAAGGCAAGATACGTGCTCTAATGAAACCCTTATCAAGGAGATTTTTTAACTGCTCTTTTAACTCTTTCATCTCTGATGGAGCCATTATATATGGCGGAATAGAGATGGGTTGAGTATCGGGGAGGACGTCAATTCCAAAGTCTATCTCCCTGTCTAGAGGGACTCTATGAAGATCATCGGGAAAGACTTCTGGGAACTCATTCCAACTAAAGCTGACTGGAGGGGTGTTGTCTGAACATTATAGTCTTTAACTCTAACTCTATGATAGATTCACCCCTTGGAGACTAACTTTCTAGCCTTAAGGTATGAAATTAGGCACTATTGGACTACCTTTCCACACTAAGACTGGCTCATCAGTAAACTGAAACTTGAGTACTTGAGTTCTAAAATAGACTGAGGCATAATAGGCATATAACTAGCACATGCCTAGAATAACATCAAAAGCCACCATATCTAACTCGACTAAATCAGTTGTGGTGTCTTTATGATGGATTGAGATGGTGAAATTTCTATAAACTCTCTTTACTAGAATAGACTTATTGATAGGAGTAGAAATAGTAAAAGGCTCTAGAAGAAGTTCAAGACAAGTCCCAAACTTCTAAGCTACATAAGGAGTCACAAATGACAAACTAGAACCTGGATCAAGAAGGCATAAACATCAAGGGAAAAGACTTTAAGCATACCAGTGATGACGTCTGGTGAATTTTCCTGATCCTTACAACTAACATAGCATACAGAAAGTTTGAACCTCCACCTATTCCTGATGTAGTTCCCCTTTGGGCAACCCTGCCTGATGGAGCCACTGAAAATGACTGGGCATTCGGACAGTCTCTCAGAAAGTGACCCATCTTTCCACACTTATAAAAACCACTTGTGTCATCACGGCACTCCCTAGATGGGGCCTACCACACTTACCATAAGGTGGGTTCTGAGTCGATTCTTGTGGAAAACTACCTTGAGACTGAGAATCCTAAGCTCTCAAGTTTAGACTACTCTAGAACCTCTGATCATTTATGTTCCTAGGTGTAGGTTCAGTAGTCGATGGGGCAGGTCCAAATGACCTTTTCTGAAAGAAGGACTTATTGACATTTCCACTTCTCTCTTGATCGGACTTGGGACCTGCTGACATAGCCCTCTTTTTTCTTGTACTCTTCCCTATTCCTTTTCTAGTCTTCCTCAACCTATCGGGAATACACCATAATCCTGGAGATGTATATGTCATTGATCAACAAGGTAGCCTTCCACTCCTTCTTCACATGCTTGCTTAACTAGAGACAAACTTCTTTATCTTAGATCAATCTTTGTAGAATAATGGGATAGTTACTCAAATTTGAGAGCATACTCCTTCACACTCATCTCCCCTTATTTCAAATTCATAAACTCTTCTGCCTTAGTCTATCTTAACTTTTAGGGAAAGAAACGGTCTAGGAAGGCATCGTCAAGCAATTCCCAAGTAATTGCATCAGCATCCTCACCACGGCCCTCCTCCCACTTCTTGTACCATATATTTTCCACATCCTCAAGTCGGTAAGAAGCAAGTTCAACTCCCTCAATTTCAATAGCATGCATCACCTTCAGAATTTTCCACATCTCATCAATGAAGTTATGAGGATCCTCTTCTACCTGGATCTCGTGAATACTAGTGGGTTCATCCTAAGGATATCCCTGATCCTTTTCGTAGCCAACGACTCTTGGGAACTGAAGTAAGTGATTGTCGTTCCCTAACGACCTGATTGAGCAGCCACCAATTGAATGCGCATCTAAATAGCTCCCCTAAACTATTCCTATGAAATAGTAGTACGGGGTGCTAAGAATCAGATGGTTGTGGAACCCTGATTGAGTTAGCAGGCATAGCTTCATCCCCAACACTTTTTCCTTGATCTATTGAGCAAGATTCGTTCCTAGTCTGCATCCCGAGTTGGTGGAGGCAGATTGCTTGTATTGATTTGAGCAGGAACCTTGGTACTTGCAGCATTCCTCTGACTGGTCGTATAGTTTGGAGGCATAATCAGAAATACGTGAATGCAAGAGTTAGAAGAAATTTCATAAAGTTAAACTCTATTGCACGAATTAGAATAAAAAAGAAATGTATTATTTTCTAATGTCTTGTAGACTCTTTATTATAGATGTGGTGCAGTTCACACCCATAAAAAGGACTCTACTATACATGGCTTCATAGACATCTTAGGACACTCGAACTTTGGACTCTAATATTAATTTGTTCATGCCTCGAGTCTACACCCTAGGCGTGACCAGCATTCGAAAACCATTGTTGATCCCAAGAGAACCCTTGACCTGGATGATTACTTAGTGGAAGAATAAACACATACACGTGGAAACTTTAATGAGGAGAATTCAAACACACTTAGCTAAATCTCATGCATTGTCTGAAAATACTGAATATAGATAATGAAAATGTGTGAAACATCTAAAAGGAAATACTAAACTAACTCTCTAACTTTGTCCATGAAGCCTCTACTAAACTGAGGGTAGGTGCGGGGATAAGACCCGCGGCTACATCAAATGCACTAATTAACTAACTACTGCTACTACTGATAAGCATAATGAATGGAGTCCTCTGAAAGTAAGGTTGTCTCACCAAAGGTTGACGATGTATTGATCTCAATGGAGCGCATGTTGATGATCTTGAGTACATGTATTTGCATCATAAAATGATGCAGCGTCCAAAGACATTAGTACATAGAATGTACGGTATGTAATAAAGTTGAATGAAATAGTATCTAAACCGAAAGAATACTAAAAATAGCTTGACTAAAAGTGAAGCATGCAATGTAATATAACAAGTAAAGTTTTACATCTGAATACAGTTATGTATATCAATTTCTAAAATAATACTTTACTTTTTGTGGGTGTTTCTTGAACCAAAAACTATCACTATGAGCCTCGTGATGATACAAAGTCTAGCCCATATTGCCAAAGTCATCCTATACCTAGATGGAGTATAGGAAAACAAAAATTAACTTATGGATCCATCTAAAAAGCCCTCAATGAGGCTGGGTGAGGAGTCATCCTAACTAACAGCATGATACTATCTGCGGTGGTGATGTAGGTTATGGGGTTTGAGTTATCTATACTCGTACCCAAATCAGTGCTCCATACTACTCTCAAACCATGCAATAATGCGCATACTAATATCTTTGTTGAGTTAGTACTCAAAAGGCCCTCTTTAGGGAAAACTGATCTTTACTTTACTGAAACTTCTTCTGAAACTATTTATGCTCTTCTTGAATTAGTGATACTTTTCTCAATAAAAAATAGTGCATTTGGAAACATTAGTATTCACTTAAAAACTCTTCTCAACTAATACCTTAGTGGTGAATCTTGAAGAAAAATCTTGGAAGATGAACCCTAGCCTTGGTGTTTCTTGAAATTTTTTAGCGTAGAAATTTAGGAGTGAATAATAGGGTTTAATTATATAAAAAAAACTGATTTCATACACATTTAAGGTCATTTAGATAACTCCCTAAAGGTTGTTAGGTCAAAAATATCCTTAAAATAAATAATAAGAATTGGACACCAAAATTTATTCTAGCGGACAATAAGGTCCATATTCACTTTGTGTCGCGGAGCCATCGCGGGGCTTCTGTCATGTTAAAGCGTCTCTAGTAAATCATAACTTTTTAGTCCGAACTTGATTTGATGCAAATTTCACAACGTTGAAAAGAAGATGCATAGACCTTTAATTTGATAGGCTATGGGTTAATTAACCCTTTATATTCTAAGAGATATGGTCATTTGAAGTTGACTCTTGATTGGACTCATGCAAAAACTTAGCCTATAGAAATGCTTTGAACTTGGCTTGGTATTAAAGGTCTCTTATAACCCTAAATAACTTGTGATACCCTTTTTACATTTGGTTAAGGACCTTAAAACACATGATCAAGTAGTAAATCACCTAGTTTAAGCTCAT
>JAJOOH010001736.1:0-28040 GCA_029582605.1 Solanum gracilifrons | reverse complement strand
CTAGTGAGATCAGTTCCAAATATATGTGGGGACCCAACTGTAAAATACCCTACTCCTTAGCGATTCTTATAATTTGGCTTTGGGAAATGTTGACATGATCAGCTGACCATTAAAATGTAAATAATGCATTTTCACTTAAAACTTGCTCTGTCTTCTAGTGACTAACGATCTTTCATCTAGCCTAGTGGAATCACCCAATATGCTACTCCCTCCGTCCCATTTTATGTGGCACCATTTGACTTGGCACGGTATTTAAGAAAAAAGGAAGACTTTTTGAAACTTGTGGTCTAAAATAATTCTTAGATATTTGTGTGGTTGAAAATCATTTCATTAAGGGTAAAAGGGGTATTCTAAAGTTAAATTATTTCTAATTATGGTAAGGTGACATTCTTTTTGGGACGGACTAAAAAGGAAATGGTGCCACATAAAATGGGACGGAGGGAGTATAAATTAGCAAACTAAATTCACCAAAATGCACAATGCATTTGTAGTGTGCCCCAAAGGTGGTTGATTTGTGGAATTATCTCCTGTGAAGCACAAAACAGATTTCCATTTGATGCCATATTAATTCTTCACTAATATCAGGTGTCTCGGTCTCTTGCTGCCTGTGAAGGTGCACTGCTTGTAGTTGATGCGTCCCAGGTTTAAAAACACTTGCCTCATCTATATTTTTGAATATATTCATACCATGCACGATGATTCTAAGTTGCAGTTCTAATTAGTTGCTATAGTTAAAGTATATGAACTGCTCTATTTCATTTTATACAGTAAATTGAGTTCTTTGCAGTGACCAATTCTGAAGTTGAGTTCTTATGTTATAGGGAGTAGAGGCGCAAACCCTGGCTAATGTGTATTTAGCATTGGAAAACAATCTTGAGATCATCCCGGTAAGTTGGTGGAATGCTAATGTGTATCATTGGTATATCATGACTTATATTCCAAGCACATAACTATATCAGATGTTTCAATTGTGGCAAATATCAGCCGATTTCTGGTGTTACAAGATTTATTTATTATTGATGGTTTCTAGCAATTCATGATTAATAGTTTTAAATTGGCTAAGTTTGTGTTTTCAAAACTATTGAAAGTCAACAGCATTGATTAAGTTATATATTTAAATGTGTCTGCATTCACTGCTTGTTTAAATTAATTGAATTTGAGTAGAGAATCTTACGAAGATTATTCCGTAGGGCATACAGTATTTAAGAATATACTGTAACCAATTGTAGGAATTAAATTACTTACCTTATTATATGTATACTAAACCGTCTTATATAAGAAGCCCCTCTTGTATACCATCAACAACCAAATTTTTTAAGAGTTCTTTCTCTTTTCTTTACTCTCCTTTTATTGTCATCTGAGCTTTTAACTAGACCTAGGTAGCTTCGGTTTAAGGGTTCCCAAAGGGTGTTTGGGAATGCTACACTTTCTGTGCAAGGGTCTCACAAGAGGTTTATAGTGTCCTTGGCCACTCAATCCTCCATTGCATTGAGGTTTTGGGTTGGATGCACCGATTATTTCAAAGCTATGAGTCACTAGTTTGTTAATTTTCTAAATGTGCTCTAGATCATGGTAGGGATGCAGGAACATCTTTGCTCTCGTCATTTCTTATCCATCATGAAGCCCCAGTTCTTTTTTCATTGTTATCTTCAAATCATGTCGTTTCTTACTTATTTAGTTATTTATTTATTTACAAGAATGATTATTCTTCTCCTCAGGTTTTGAACAAGATTGATCTTCCAGGAGCTGATCCAGCTCGTGTTTGTCAAGAGATAGAAGAGGTTGGTTTGTTGATATAAATACAGTTCAGAACTTTCTGTCTGTTACTATAGTCATAGATACTATTTGTGGTACCATTATAATTGTCTGCACCACTAAATCACTATGCTATGGCTAAGATTTCTGCTACCCCTCTGGTTGTCATTCTCAATTTTAGTGATGCTGTTATGACTAGTATTATCTGCTCTATATTTCTTGGAAATTTTCTCTAAGGTTAGATGACCACTATAATGCCTTAATTGATAATTTATGTTTTTCCATGCTCTGCTGTCAATGGTTTGCCGTATAGCTGTCAGGATATGATTGAAGGAAAAAGATACTTGACGCTTCTGTAACTTCACAATTAACCATAGAATCAACTCATCTTGTTGTATAGATTGTTGGCCTGGATTGTAGCAATGCCATATACACCTCAGCAAAGGTAATTTCTTTGATAACACTCATTTCCCATTCTTTCTGTTCAAGAATACATGGCAGATTCTACGTTTGATCAAAGAGACGAAAAGTTGAAGTAGTGGTTGAATAAGTAGCCTTACTACTACTTGCGGAATTTGATATGTGCTTTCTCCTCATTAGGAAGGAATAGGTATTACTGAAATTCTAAACGCGATTGTTCAGAGGATTCCACCTCCACGTGATACTGCCGAAAGGCCTCTGAGGGCTCTTATATTTGACAGGTATATCTGATTGATAGCCCTTTGAATATATTAGCATTATTTCACTACTATTTTCAGATATTTGAAAGATTATGCATGGAAATACTCATAGATTATGAATCTTGCAGTCGCAATACCCAATGTTAAATACTGGATATTAATCTCAATATTACTGATGTTATCTACTATTTACTTTGGAAGATGTTACCCATATTTGCAAGCGAAATACTAACGTTGTGAATGTTATTAAAAGCTGCTAGCATGTATTGATTAAAAGCTTGGAGTAACACATCATAACTAACTGAATTTGTTTCCCTTTGCAGTTACTATGATCCATATCGGGGCGTTATTGTCTATTTTCGAATCATTGATGGGACTATTAAGAAAGGTGATAGAGTGCTTTTTATGGCCAGTGGGAAGGTATGGTTTCTTAATATATACTTTACCTTTTCTTTTGTACCAGGTGGTCATTAGGAAAATCATCACCTAACATTCTGTGATATATTTGCTGATGTTATGTGCTCCACTGTTGAGAATAATAGTCTGACTTATTGTTCGGAAAGAAAGACCTTATTTGCTACCCAAGGAATATGTAAGGCAAGAACAGTTTGTAGGTAGTCAACAACTAACGCCTATGTGTGTGAAAAAGTAATCCTTTAGAGTTCATAAGTTTTTTTTTTTCCATACAATTAGGGGTTCAATGCTATAACTCCTAATGTGTGTTAAAAGAAATCTTGTACAAGAAAAGTTCCCATAGAGTTAGTAGTTCATTCTAGAACCTTCAAATCTTCAATAACTCCTTGGATCTGATAAATATCAATGACCTCCTGATGTCTTAAAGAATCAGACATACTCTGAGATACAACCTTACTGATGGAAAGCTATTCCTATGTTAATCTTCTTCTTTTTTTCTTCTACTTTCTGATTAGGATCTATGTGTTAAATTTTGAAGGCATCTTGTTCTGGAGTGCTATATCAATCTCTACTTATAGACTCTTTTCTTATCTACAAGGATTTTTTTTATTTCTTTACCAATGACCTTCTCAATTTTCTGAACTCTTATGTTTTCTTTTATTTGGTTGATGGATAGATCACATTATCTGTTGGCTTATTCTCAACTACAACAAATGCAGGATTATTATGCTGATGAATTAGGAGTTTTATCGCCCAACCAGTTGCAAGTTGATCAATTATACGCTGGAGAGGTAAAACATCTTATCTGACTAATTTAATTCTACCACCTCTCTTCTTATTTATCAGGAAAAAATCTACCTCTTGTCTAAAGCATAATAAGCAATATGTACCACTTCTACATTTAGAGTTCCCAGGCTGCTACAACCTTGAAAACCAAGATAGATAGATTTGATTCTACAGTTAATTATTGAGAAATCATGCTCAACAGTGACAATAATCACTAGGTAATTTCTTCCCATCTATCTAAGTCTTGATGGCCAAAGTTACTCGGTACCTTTGCTGGTGGGGGTCAGGTGTTCGGTGTAATAATCAAGGTTCCACAGGGTGGCTCAGACACCACCATTGTAAAAAAATAATTGATAAATCAATGCGTCGAAGTATTGCAAATCATTGAAAAATGAAAAAGAAACTAGTAATTGATTTGACAAACAATAACAAATCATGATAGGGTACCTTCAAATCTTCGTTTTAAATAGGTCAATTTTCTTTAAATGATGGGATTGTAAGATTTTCAGTTTATCATTTCAGGTGGGCTTTCTTTCAGCTTCCATAAGATCCGTAGCTGATGCTAGGGTGGGTGACACTATAACACACTTCCAGAGAAAAGCAGAACAATCACTACCGGGATACAAGGAGGCTACTCCAATGGTTTTTTGTGGCTTATTCCCTGTTGATGCCGACCAGTATATTTCTATTTATTAACTTTATTATTTAATATATGTATGAATTCAAATAGATTTTCCCCTATAAATGGTTGTCAACATACCTGCAGGTTTAGTGAGCTTCGCGATGCGTTGGAGAAATTGCAACTTAATGATGCTGCATTAAAGGTAAACAAATTTTTGACTTGCAATATAAATTCTGACAGTTTCTGTTGTGTTCCTGAACTTTCTCGCAGCAATGCTTTTGAAAACTTGTGAAGCGTTATTTTTGTTGTCAGTGTTCATAATCTTGTGCATCATGTGTCCTTTGTTTTACTCTGGCTTTTATTATAAATTCCCTATGTTTCAAATTATATTGAAAATGTTGGTTATGTTCAGATATATGCGTTCACAGCAGTCGACCCCATTATGATCCTTTGTCAAATATTGTTTAATAAATTTTGCAGATTTATGCATATTCTTGTGTACTAACCATTTTATCTTCCTTTTTTACTTATAACAATTGTTATGGATATTTTTCATCAACTTGGAAGTTGCAAAGTTGTGTAAGATTTTTCTCTCGTAATTCCAAATTTGCAGTTTGAGCCAGAGACTTCAAGTGCTATGGGTTTTGGATTTCGATGTGGGTTTTTGGGTCTTCTTCACATGGAAATTGTTCAGGTCAGAATAATGTTTGTGTTAACTTCTCTGTTAGTAACTTGGCTATGTTTTACCTTGATGTCTGTGCTTCTCATGTACTCTGATAATCTTTTGTTTCACCAGGAAAGGCTCGAGCGCGAGTACAATTTGTCTCTAATAACTACAGCCCCAAGTGTCGTTTACCGAGTCAATTGCATAGATGGTGATACCGTAACATCTCTTGCCCTGTACTCAAACTTTTTATTCCGAGTTGTGCTTCTTTTTCCAATGAAATTGTCAGAGCTTAGCTCTAAATGTTGACTTTTTTCAGAGTATTATAAATGGTTCATCTTTTAAGTTTTTCATCCTTTCAAGCAGTATATGTTCATGTTCCAATATTGCTACTTTGTATGGGAGACTGTCTTTTGATGTTATGTTTATATATGCATGCATCTGATCTGAACCAGGTTGAGTGTTCAAATCCATCTTTGCTTCCTGAACCTGGAAATAGACGGTCAATTGAAGAGCCATTTGTTAAGGTTGCTCTCTGAATTTGTGACTCTTCTCTAATTTTTCTTTTGTATGCGGTCTCACTTCTAACTAGTTGGGCATCTGCTTGTGATTCTTCTCCACACAGATTGAGCTGCTCACTCCAAAAGAATATATTGGTGCTCTTATGGAACTTGCTCAAGATCGACGAGGAATATTCAAAGAGATGAAATATATTACCGAGAATAGAGCATCAATCATATATGAATTGCCACTTGCTGAGGTACTATTTTGTAACTAGTTAACCAGTGCTCTGATCTAGCGCCCTTGCATATTGTAAAAGGGGGAGGGTACAAAACATACATGTCCAAAAGGATGTAAAATTTGGGTGGCTGTCGTCTTGCTCACTAGTTGTTTTGGTACTTTTAAATTTATGCTGTGTATTCATTTTTTAAGGATTCCATGTTGAATTTTGTTTCCTTTTTATTTTTTATTTTTTTTAATCATGGAATAATTTCATTTTTCTTTTGCTTTTATGTAAGAACATGTATGAATGTTGAGCTGGGTCTTTCTTTGTCCGGTTATGATGTGTCAATTTTCTTCATCAGATGGTTGGAGATTTCTTTGATCAGCTAAAGTCAAGAAGCAAAGGTTATGCAAGCATGGAATACAACTTCATTGGGTAAGTCAACATAATATGCAATGTCAAGTCAATCTATGATGATTTTGATCTCCTAATAATCTGGAACTTACACCCGCTTTTAAATATTAGCTCCATGTCTTGTTTTCACTTTTAAGTTCTTTGTAAACAGAGTGAAGTCATGCTTCTATCACTATTGAATTGATTCGGGTAACGAGCATTCAGTTGATCTGTTAATTTTTTTCTAAGGTTAAAGACACATTTGTATCCACATTTTCTTTTGTACCTATCCACTCTCTCTTATATATGAGGAATAGGAGAAGTTCACATGATAAAGGAGAACATTATGAAATCTAAAAAGGGCAACCCGGTGTACTAAGCTCTCGCTATGTGTGGGGTGCGGGGAAGGACGGACCACAAGAATCTATTATATGCAGTCTAACCCTGTATTTCTGCAAGAGGCTGTTTCCACAGCTCAAATCCGTGACCTCCAGGTCACATGGCAACAACTTTACTAGTTACACCAAGGCCTCCCTTCAAACGTTATGAAATCTCTTTCCACATAAAATCAGCCTATTGTTATTTTTTGTTATTCCATGAAAAAAATTGGTCTTGCTGCAGAAAGAAGATCCCTATTGTTATTCCATCAAAAAATTGTAAAAAGTTTATTGGTAGTTAGGTATTCTAGTTGGGAGTTTTTCACTGTCCATGGAATAATAGGTTGGAAGCAACAGATGCAATCTAGTTGTATTTACTTTTTTTTTGGTATCACGACTTTGACTTCAACATTCTAAACCTTACAGTTATACAGTGGGTCAAAGACCTTTTGTGGGTGTGTTTGGCTAGAAAATGTTTCTTGGAAAACAAGTTGGTTTCTTGCTTATTTTCTAGTGTTTAGTAAGTAAGCAAAAAATTGTTGTCTCAAGAGTATTTATATGTAATCTAGCAAAAAAGTAGGGTAGGAGGGGGTGGCGGGGTGGGATGGTCAAGGGGTAGGGGTTGGTGGCGTTGGGTGGGTGGGAGGATACAATAAACATAGAAAGTCACTAATAGAACTTGTTTTCCCTACTTCCATTAAGGAAGTCATTTTCCTCATTTTTAAGGAACTTCTTATCCTTGAGAAAATGTTTTCCAAAATTTTTGTCCAACTAAACATTGGAAAATAAGAAAACTTTTTGCAGAAAATGTTTTCTTCCCTACCAAACACACCCAGTGTGTCTTCGCATTAAAATTATGAACTCTTTTACATGTGACCTTCGTGGTATGTCTATCTAAAGAGAGCTCACACTATTTCTGCTGCATGTGTCAAAGGCACACATTTAGCTTGATATTCTGAATCAGGTATACTTTTGGTATTTTTGTTCCTTAGTGCTCACTGTTAAGTTTAACATTTAGCTTGATTTACTACTAAATTAGTTGGAATATCTGGATGCATAAAAAGATCTTTTCATGGATCCTCAAAGATTATTGCTGTTTAATTCATGACTTGCTAATGGGATATCCACTCTATTGTGCCTGCCAGGTATACAGAAAGTGATTTGATAAAGCTTGATATTCTTATTAATGGTGATCGTGTCGAACCCTTGGCAACAATCGTACATAAAGACAAGGTAAGGAAGGACCTTGTAACATGTGTTTGTGCTTAAAACGGAATGCAAATTCATGTAAAAGAAATGGAACTACTTAAAGTTCTTCTGGTTCACTTTTCCTTGACAGTAGAGACAGACTTGGAGCTTTTTCTCATGGAAATGATGTAAAAACTAAATTCATCCAATGTCAGCTACAGTTTACTGCACTTAACTCGGAAGAACTTCACATGCATGCCTCATGAATATAGGTTAACAAAATATAACTTTTATCTTCCACGTAAGCATTCACTAGGTACCTGAAAATAGACTGGCAGGCAATTGTTTATTGATTTTTCTGTTCTTAGTTATTGATGGAATCCAAGTCATTTCCTCCTATAATCTTTTTGACTGTTTATTAAAAACTTCAACCTTTGTACAAAAATAAAAACGATTAGTCATTGAGTCTACAGTTTGCAGGTATCTTGACTTTCTACTTTATTTACCAATCTGAAATTATTCCATCTTATTTGAGACAAATATTAGCTTGGCACAGATATGATGTAACATTTGCTTTCTCTCTCTTTTTTTTTCCAGGCATATTCTGTGGGAAGGGCTTTAACCCAAAAGCTAAAAGAACTAATACCCAGACAAATGTTTAAAGTACCAATCCAGGTAGTACATCTCTTTTCTTAGTTGATCATCTTTTTTATTTTTGTGATAATGGAAATTAAGAGTTTTCATATTTCACATTTTTTTTTCATTCGAAGAGGAAGCGATTTTTGCATTTATTCTTGGTAGTTTCTCATTCAAATGATACATATTGTTAGTACATCATTGCTATGCTTTTCGTGCTTTGATTCTTCTTAAGGAAAAAGCCTTAGTTACTTTGGTTAGGTTCCTACTACTGTCAAATGTGAATTGAGTTAGTTATTGATTTCATGTTGCCCTTTCCTGGTTGTTTCATAAAGTATTTAAGTGAATTCTAGGAGTAGTGTATCATCAGTTAGTATGAGTCTCGCTCTAGAGTAGTGCGTCATTGTTTGGTACATATTTCACATCAATCTGATTTCATGGGTGTCTTCATTCTTTTTAGTGAAGGGTTTTGCATAGGCTACACACTTTTTTCTTTTCGTTTTCTTTTTCTTTTCTATTTTGAGCTTTACGCTGAATTTTCCTATGCCTAGGAAGATTGCTTTTATTGATGATTGAATATACTATACATTTGAAATAGTTATCTATCTTGTGAGAGATTTAAATTTAAGTTGATGCAATCTTTCATCTTGTGTTCCCACCAACTAGTCAATTTCTTCCTCTCCGCTCCTTGTTTTATTCCGTCATTTAGAGAGCAGTCAAAATTATCTCTTAACGTGAGTGCTGCATTGTTTTTTCAGACTTGTCTATTACTTTTTGTGTTACGAAGGATATATGCTTGTTTGAACGTGTACTTTCAGAAAGCATAAGATTATTCATGGAGACTTTTGTATGAGCAGCACTCAGCAGAATTTTTAAAAAGAGACGTCCTGTGCTATTAATAAACCAAAACATATTCTCAATGACCTAAATATGTGCACGTTATTGAGCAAAGCTATTAGTAATTTTAAGCAACGTGCTATTATGTGTTTAAGTATCTCGACAACATAGATGCAAGGTGAAGCAATGTTGTAGTGAATGCTATTCCCTGTCATAGCTTATTAGTTTTATTGAATGCTTAATTTGTCATGACAGGCAACCATTGGCTCAAAAGTTATTGCCAGCGAGGCTATATCTGCTATCAGGAAGGATGTTCTCGCCAAGTGCTATGGTAAGATTACAAGATGATATTAACAGTATGATATACGTATTGAAATCCCTTGTAAGAATTTTCATTCTGCTGCTGATGATTATCTAGAGTTTATGATGTTTACATTGACATGTGCATGATCTCTTAGTTTTTTTTTACATTCCATCTTCGTTCATGTAGGTGGTGACATCTCAAGAAAAAAGAAACTGCTCAAGAAACAGGTACCCTGCACCCCTGTTCCCTGAAACAAATACCTTATGGGACATCCTTGTTAATTACAATTACTGTATTTCTTAAAATATTCGCTTGTGCTGTTATTAGGTTCATGCTTACCTATGCCAAGAAAATCAAATTATTTACAACAAGATGTTCTTCTCATTTTGTTAGTTGTGCTATACGTTAAGGTTTGTTATACCTACCCATAACTAGAAATCACGTGGCATCTTTTGGAGTTAAGTATTATACCCAAGGAGTAACACTTGTAGAGAGTATGGCCTTAAATTACAGATGTTGAAGGATTGAGAGCCTATCAACTGTTGCTTTTAGTTTTTTCTATGCGATTGACGATTCAATTTTAAGTGATTTCCGCTTCAGACCATAGTATCTGGCAAGTCCCTTTCTGTTTCTGGATATTCAGATCAATCCCAGGGCATATTCCAGCATCTATAAAGTTGACTAGGTCCTACTTCTCTTTTTTCCTCCATTTTTTTTAACAGTTCTCCCTTCTGCCTTCTGGTGCTACATCATCTTTTAGCTTGTGTTTCTCTTCTTATTTTTTTGTTTAGCAAATCTTGGAAACGTAGTATAGTCTGAATCCAGTACCTAGCCTGGTCATGTTTCCAGTTGCTATTGGGCCTTCAGTTCTGATCTATTCCATTAGTTACTTGAGAATCTTTAATTTGGAGGGAAGAGTTGATTTTCGCGGTGCAAAAGTACTTGTCAACATGTTATATTGATCACTCTTCCCTTATCTGTTACTCCTACCATTTCAATTCAAGTATCTTACTTTCCCTTTTAGTCTTTTTAAAAAGAAATATCTCATTTTATGCTTGGTAACTCTCTAATTCCTTCATTCTACATCTCATGTTTAAAAATCACTAGATTCAAAGAACATTTTGGCACATTACACACATTTAGTTTAAAACCACAAGATTCAATATTCTCTGTTCTTTTCTTAAACTCCGTGTCTACTCAAACTGTGACACTCAAATTGAAAAGGAGTAAGTAATATATATGAGACCGTAATCCAAGCTTACTCTTCAATATTTTGCTTGTGAAATTGTTGCAGTTTAACAATGCTTATGTACTCATATCACTTCTTATGGTGATTTTGTTAACTTGATGGTGGTATCGTTTTTATTTCTGTATTTCCTTTTTCAAACTGCTTTGAAATGTTCTTTTTAAGTTGAGGGTCTATCGAATGAGGTAGGGGTAAGGTCTGTGTACACTCTACCCTCTCTAGACCCGCTAGTTGTATGTAAACTGGGGCCGCATGATTATGCATAATGATTTATTTGCTGTATCTTTTCATCAGGCTGAAGGAAAGAAAAGGATGAAAGCCATTGGTAAAGTTGATGTACCGCAGGAAGCATTCATGGCTGTATTAAAACTTGAAAAAGAGGTCTTATAATTCATTTTGTGATTTTTGACGTACATCCTATCCTTGTCAGACCCCACTGAGTTTGCGGGCAAAATGCAGTAAAGAAAGTGGGGACTATATTGATTCTGATAAAAATATCATGTGAATAGCTGTATGACTTGGGATTTTATTTATTTTTTGAGTTTTTTGCATTATGTCAAACACAGCATTACAGTGAATGAATAGCTAATTCAGATTGAGAAGTCACTATTTTAGTGATATTGTATATAAAGGAACAATTGTCTTTTGTTAGTTACAGTTGATTTTTTAATAGAAAGTCTGATCACAAACAATTCATTATGCTTGCAGATTGCAGTAGTTATGGTGGAATTATTTTTTATGCGGTATTTGGTGTATTAAAAATAACATATATTACATAATTTCTAAAAAAAAATATACTCTCCACAAATACGAGGGAAAAGATGTGAAAAATGTTTTGAGGGATAATTGGTGACTTTAATCATATTAATGCATGTATTAATACTCCTTGCATTGCTAATAACATAGTTTTCAATGTATTAGTAGTATACATACTGCAATATTAAATAGAGTACACAAAGTTAATACATGTATTATTTTTTCTATTGCATCCTATCAAACGATCCCTTAATGTATGACGTCTTTTTAAAAAATTGCACTCTATTCTTTATTTTTTAATGATTTGCCCTCTCAATAGAGAGTGAAAAGAAATTAATCTAAAAACTGAGTCTATTAAGAGTTAATATCTTCATTAGAGAAATTTAAATAATACGTTTACTACTCAAGCTAATTTAATTTAAATAGAATTAGCATAATAGGTTTCGAAGCTGAAACTGGCAATCGGTGTTAATCAACACAACGTGGTAAGAAAAGTGATTTTTTTAGTTGATATTAATATAATTAGGTGATTAGTTTTTTTTTATTTTTAAAAAAGTGATTTTTATGTAATGAAAAAACAAAAATAATGACAATATTTTGTTCTACATCCATATTTATAGCAACAAGACACTATAATTGAAAGGCAAAAACAAAAAACTAAGAATAAATCTAATATAATGACACTGTTTGGCATAAAAACCATTGCAAGCTCAATCAGTCAGGTGTTGAGTTAAGATCGATTTGTGGAATTAAACAAATGACGAGATTACATATATACCCTCATCACGTGAGATTATACCGGATATGTTGTTGTTTTGCCGGTGAACCCTTGGATGCAATTGTTAAGACCTTCCAGTCTTACTTAAAAAGGTTACACATTGTACATTGTAGAAGAGCTCCACATCTAACATCACGTTTCAACTCTAAACACTTTGTTTGGATGGTTGTTACATTTCGTTTCATAATGTATCATATTATACTGTATTATCTTGATGAATACTACAACATCTGGATAGATAGTATCGTTTTCCGTAGTTACACAATGCCACACACGTGAGCAATTTGAAGGACAAATCTATATGAAAAGTAGGGTATGTAGACCTTACCCTTACCTTATGGAGATAGAGAGACTGTTTTCAAATAACCCTCGGTTCAAGTATCGCATAACAAAGCAGTGTAAATATTGAATTAAAACATTTCTTGGTAAAATGAATAACAAATCAAAACTTTAGAAAGAGTTTTGCCTCAACTATGGTTGAATTATCTACAGATATAGGCACCATGTATTCACCAAGCATAAGAGATATGCTACACTTATTGCTAAGACTGCCACACTCATTCTTACAAGATGCACAGGTATAAACCTACAACAACCAAATATTAACACTTTATATAGACAACATTTTCGTATTTATAGAGCACCTTCTAAATGAAATCCGAAGCCTTTGAGGTTCAGCCGCGCCTCAAGAACCTTGCTGACACATCTACAAGCTCCAAATAGTAAACGTCCGATCAGCAGAGGTAGTCCCTGCAGAAAAGAAACAAGAAGTTAAGGTTAAGACAACGTTCGGCCATGTTAACTATCAGCATTGACAAGATAATAACTTCTAGCTTGGACGCATTGATGTTCTGAGAATGGAAAAGGGAACAAGCAAATTTTCTTTCTTATATTTTTGGTGATAAATTTGAGAGCAGGGGACGACAGAGGTGGATCCAAGATTTACGATTTATGTGTTCAACCTTTAAGGTTCTTATTGTTGAACATATTGTATTTTTGAAATCATGGGTTCAACAACAACAAGAAACCCAGTGTTAGTCCCATAAGGAGGGTCTGGGGAGGGTAGAGTGTACCCAGGCCTTACCTCTACCTTGAGGAGGTAGAGAGGTTGTTTCCGGAAGACCCTCGGCTCGAGTAATGAACATCAGAGTACATTGGGTTTTTTGTTGAACCTAGTACCAATATCTGGATCCGCCTCTGGGGTACGTGATGATTTTAGGAGCAAGAAAATATAGCAACTATGTCTTGAGAAACGTTTTTGCTTGGCATGTTTCGAATATTCAAAAAGTGCAGAAATGATTTACATTCTCCAGCAAGTTCCCTGGAGTGGTAGAATGAGTATATACCTTAGTAGCCCCAACGCAGAGTTTAGGAACTCGCTCTCACAAGCTTCACTTGAAGAACCTAAAATGTCCGCTGTTAATTAGGTAGTTGAGCAAAAGTACCACTATTTGGGCTACAACCCCCGACCATCATCTTCTCATAAATGGCATATGCACCATCTGGATCACCAGATTTGCTGTACCCTCTAATAAGAGCATTATAAGTAAAAACATCGGGTTCAAGACCGAGTTGCTGAAGTTCTTCATACATCCTTCCAGCCTCCTCCAACATTCCAACAATTCCAAGATTGAATATCAAGGTATTATAGGTATAAAGATTCGGGGTGATTCCTCTGCTTTTCATCTCATCAAGAAGATGCAGCGCTTCCTTCATTTTACCGGACTTCCCAAGACCGTTGATCATAAGGTTGTAAGAAATCAAATCAGGATCAAGACCAGCTGATTTCAGTTCCTCAAAGTAGTGCAAAGCATCATCCACCTTCCTGGCAGAGCATAAACAATCTACAAGAATGGTGTACGTCTTTAAATCGGGTCTAACTCCTTCTTTATTCATTCTGTTAAACAGATCACATGCAGCTTTCAGATCACCGGCTTTCCCAAACCCATTTATGAGAATGTTGTAGATAGCGGAATTCGGCCTGCATCCGTACTCCGCCATTTCCTCAAAAAAGTCCTTTGCTTTGTCGAAATTTTTAACTTTCAAAAGCCCATCTATGAGAGGACCATATGTACAAGGAGTAGGTGTAAACCCTAAACTTACAAGATCATAGTAAAAATCCATTGCTCTCTCTACTTTATTAGACTTCACCAAACCAGAAATGAGAATATTGTAAGTTATCGCGATTGGCTTACATCCTCTGTGGAGCATCTCCTCATACAGCTCAAAAAGTTCATCAACCTTCCCAGACTTTCCAAGTTCATCAAGAAACAAATTATAGGTATAAACATCTGGGGCACAACCGGCGGCATTTTTCATCTCCTTGAAAAGATGCCACGCCAATTCTTTAAGATTAACATTCAGAAGTCCTTCAACCAAGGGATAATATGATCTTAGTGTTGGACGAATACCAAATGTGTTCTTGAATTTAACAAAAAGATCATGAGCATCAAGAGCTTTCTTTTGTTTGCAAAGGACTCTAATAACAGGCACTATTATTAAGTCAGTTCTGCAAATATGATACGATGCCAGTTTTTCAGCGAAAGAAATGGAATGATCTAATTCAGCTTCACCCAAAACACCTTCCATCAGTTGCAGCCAAAAGGATCTATCTGACCTGTTCAAAGCCTGGTTAACAAAACCAGCCACAATCTTAACAGCATCATCAACTAAACCGTCTTTCACAAGAATAGGTAGAAGAGCATATACAGTTACACAGTCAGGATACATTTTCTTCTTCATCTGATGGAATAGCAAAAATGCTTCGGTTACCCTTTTTTCTTTAGCCAACCCAAAGATTACAGTGTTATAACTGAAAACATCTGGAAAGCAATTTGGTCCTGTCATTTGATAAAGCAACGTCAAGGCCGTGTCAACCTCACCATTCTTGCAAAGACTATCTAAAAGTGTATTGTAAGTGATTGTGTTTGGAGCACACCCGTGAAGAGCCATGCTATCAAGTAACTCATAGGCCTCTCGAATCTTCCCCTCTTTTCCTAATCCAGCCAGTAAAGTGTTGTAGGTCACAACAGTAGGAGTCAGTTTCATATCCTTCAATCTGTAAAACAATGCCCACGCCTCACTAGCCCGACCATCCTTATAAAGTATGTCGATCAATGAATTGACTACAATCACATCAGGATCACAACCACTTTCTATCATCTCGGAGAGTAATTTAATGGCTTCATCAACTTTCCCTGCATTACTATAGCATTTCATCATCATGTTGTAGGTGATAGAATTTGGAACATATCCACTCTCTCTAATTCCATCAAATATCCTTTTTGCCTCTCCAAGCCTTCCCATTTCTGCTACACTATACAAAGATGCATTGCAAGAAACAACGTTAGGCACGATTCCATGAGCTTTCATCTTCTCAAAAGTTTCAAGTGCTTTATCAGGCTCACCTGATTTTCCATAGTAGTCAATGAACAGGATATACGTGTAAGCTGTAACCTCAACTCCTAGAGATTCCATACTATAAAACAGCTCCAACGCTTCATTAACTCTCTTCTTTCTTAGCAGGCCCCTAATCAATGAATTATAAGTATGAAGATTTGGTAAGATCCCCTTTTCCTTCATTACATCTAATGTAGAAAATGCTTCGCTAACCTTACCTACTTTGCACAAAGCATCAACAAGTATGGTAAAAGAGACGACATCCGCTTTATAACCATCAGCCTCCATCCTGTCCAAGAAGTCCCTTACAGAGTCCAAGTCACCACGATCACTAAGCCTATCTAGCAAAGTGATGTAAGTCACTCGATCAGGTTTTTGGCACCCATCTTTCATCTTGAAAAAGACTTCTTTAGCAATATCTAGCTTGCCAGCAATGCAAAGAGAATCAATGAGGACTGTGTAAGTAACAACATCTGGAGAACAACCTTCATCATCCATTCTCTTTAATACAGCACAAGCATCATCGATCTTTCCAGCCCTTCCAAGCACTCTAATGCAAATGGTAAAAGTATAAATATTCGGTCTTAATCCCAGACCTTCCATCTCGCTTAACAATCTCATGACTGTTTCAGTATCCCTTCTTTTACCACACGCAACCATTAGCGCAGAGTATGTTTTAAGACTAGGCATAAGCTTTTCCGAAATCATCCTTCTATAAACCTTTAAAGCTTCCTGCCAAAACCCTGCTTGAAGAATCAAATGAATCAACCCGTTGTACGAGTAAGCATTCAACACAAACCCTGCTTTCTTCATCCTTTCAAGAGCAAATGGAGCTTCCCGTATCCCTCCCCTTATATGAAGACCCTTGAATATAATCAAATAAGTATCCAAACTCCTATATATTATCTGTTTTTGCATCAAATCAAACACTACAGCCATATCATTAATCCTCTCAAGAACCCTCAAATACTCCAACATGTAATTACATGTCTCTGTAGTATGCACAACCATAGGCATCTCCGCTACGGATTTAAACAAAGCTAAAGCTTCAGTTGGTTCCGAAATCGACCTCAAGTTCCTCAATACTCCCTCAGCAGATATGCCATTTCTAGGTTTTCCATTTACCAACACAACATCATTGGAACATTTCATAACAAAACTTGAAGTAACCACATATTTTTTCCTAATTTTATTACAATTCAACACAGACCCACCTGGGAAAAAATTCAAGTTCCTAGCCAACACACCATTGGAACATTTCATAAAAAATGTTGAAGCACCCACATGTTTTTTCCTAATTTTATCACAATTCACCACAGACTCACGTGGGAAAAAATTCAAGTTCCCAGCCAACACAACATCATTGGAACATTTCATCACAAATCTTGAAGAACCCACATGTTTTTTCCTAATTTTATCACAATTCAACCACCCATTAACACTAGTAGATTGTCTAGTCTCAGTAACAGATACACAATTGAAATTATTGCAGCAAATTGCTGAGGAGCTAAGTACAATCACACCCATGGAAAAAAGAAAGTAAATTTATATGCAAAAACTTACATGAGCACAATCTGAACAAGTTCTGCATAAGAAATGTGTAATCATGAGGCAAAAAGATTGCTTTTCGGGAGATTATGGAGTTGGGACTGAAGTAAACATGTGGGTTGGAATTTTGAGTGAGGATGAGGAAGACGTGGATATTTTAGAGCAATTTGTGGGATAAATTTTTAGTGCATTTTGCTTGGATTTAGGAAAATAAGGGGGAAAAGTGAAAAAAGGAAAGTTTTTTTTTTCTTTACGAGGAGCCCGATTAAATTTGAATCTATATTTCAGGTTCGTTAGGGGTGACGTTATGTAATGATCTGGTTGGTCATTTTTAGAATGTTTTGTGATTTTACCATTTTGCCCTCCAATAATGACCCTGAGTTGTTTCTAATTGATTTCAAACTTTGAGTATTAAGTTGTGAATTTTTGTAAGTTTTGAGTTTGAAAAGTTAAAGATGGTAAAAAGTGGTTTCCGGTGTCTTTTGGAGTTTCGAGTGTCGGAATGGAATTTAATTGATTTCATCAATTTCAAAATGGGGAATCTTGTCTGTGGGAGTTGTCGGTTTCAGATTTGGAGTCCTTTTGAGGATTTGAGATCTTAAGTTGGAAAATTGTGGAAATTTAGCATTTGAGTTGACTTTGGATAACATTCGGGGTTAGGAAGCTCTGATCGGAATTTCGAGAGTTCCTTTGGATTCAATGATGATTTTAGGCGTAAGTGAGGTTTTGGTTGATTTTTGAGAGGTCCCGAGCTTGATTTAGCCTTTTTAGGCTTTGTATTAGTTTCTTGTGACTTTCACAAAATGTCGAGTCAAAGAGACCTCATATTCGTGTTTCAACGATTCCATTAAGTCTGGAACATCGAATATAATTGATTTTCATATATGATTTGTGTGTACGGGGTTTTGAACAAATCCTAAGGGTCATTTCGATGTTTTGAGAATTGGCTGGTTTTGCTGATGTTGGTGTGCTTCACTTTCGTGAAGGGTGCCCCGCGATTGCAATGTTCGCGAAAGCGATACCCTGATAGTGAAAGCAAAAAGCTCCTGTGAGGTGTGGTTCGCGATCGCGATATTCCCGAAAGCAACTGGTTCGCGAAAGCGATGGTCCCCACTTTTACGGGGTTCGCTTAAAGCGAACCCATGACCGCAAAGTGATATCAGAGAAGGGTTTTGACCTGCAATTTCAAGGTTTAAGCCTATTTTTTTCATTTTTGAGCTTGGTAAATTCTTTGAAGCGATTTTTGAAGAGATTTCTTGTGCTAAATCATTTGGGTAAGCTTTTGTGATCCTAAAACTTTATTTCTCTTTGATTATTTATGGATTTTAACATCAAAACTTGAGATTTTGATTGACAAATGACAAGGGTTTTCAAGAACTCAAGTTCTAAACTATAATAGAGATTGTGAACTGATTTTAATTCCTTTATTGAAATGGTTGTCACCAATGGGTTCCAAATGCCTTGGGTAATAATTTCATGTAAATGAGTTTGTATTCAAACTTCATTTTTGAAACCGGGGTGTGGGTTGATTGGTCCATTTTCAAAGTATTTGATGTGGGTATTGTTGTTTTCGGAAATTTATTGTGAATACTTGATTGATATGGATTGTCTGACCTAGGCCATTGGTCGGAATGGGAAGACTTAATTGTTAGAGTGAGTAGTTGGTTGAATTAAGACAAGTGATATCCTAAACCTTGTAATCTAGTAGAATTCGTGTATTTCCCTTCATTGCGTGTGTGTTGGGAGTAATGGAAATGAGGTGAAAGGTTCATTGTTCCATTTGATAAATCTTGATGAATAAAAAATGGGTGGAATGAAAAGACCATGTGTTGATAATAATGCTTGTTGCCTTGTTGTGGCCCCTATTTGATTGATTGATGAAATGCTTTGATAGTATGAATGTGGACTTGAATTGCTTGAATTGTTGTCTCCTCCTTATGGCGTGAACTTGTTTATGTGCATTGATTGTTGTACACCGTGGTGAGACATGTGATATAAAGTCGATGGAAAATGATTCCGGCTAGTGATATGATATAAGTCAATAGGAAGTGGTTTTGACTAGGGATATAAAGCCGATTAGAAAATGGTTTTCGGCTAGTGATATAAAGCCAATGGAAAATGAATCCAGCTAGTGATATAAGGCCGATGGAAAATGGATTCAGCTAGTGATATGATATAAAGCCGAGGGAGAATGATTTCGGCTAGGATAATGTACCAAAGAAAAAGGTTCCGCCTAGTGATAATGTGCCGAAGAAAAATGGTTCTAAAAAGAGTTTGATTATTATGATTCGATGCATTTTTATGTTTATGCTTGACCTAATTGTTATTTGTGATTGATCTACTTGACTTTGAGATTTACTTGATATTTGTTGGTTGTTGAATTGTGACTATTGGACTGTGTTTATAGAGCCTTGTGAGTTGTATATTGTAGAACTGTTAGGTTAGCTGATTTCTGTGTAGGTTGTAGTTTGAATAGGTTCGGTTGGGATTAAAGGAGTATTCGATTTCTAGCTTGTTTCCTTATTTATTAGGTTGTTTGTTGTGTAGCGTGTTGTTGGTACTCACTCTTTATTTCTATACTTGTGTAGGTTCTGAGCTCGGTATCGTGTGATTGTTCTTCTTCTCCCATTTATGAGGCTTGTCGAAGAACTATTGTGAGGTAGATTCTTGTCATCTCGGTGGACCCTCTAGTTCTTCTTTTATGCTTTGTTCTATTTGAGAAACAAAGACTTGAGACTTGTACTTATTTCTTAATTCGACACTTTATGTATTAGTGACTTGTACACATGACAGTCAGGTTTTGGGGTGTTAATAGAATGAATAAGCTTTCCATTTTTACCTTGTTCTTACTTTATCTTTCCAAATTTCTTTTGTTTTCGTTGGGTTGAGCCTAACTTATCTTGGTGGGACTAGACAAGTGTCATCAAATTCAATTTTAGTCGTGACAAATGGTATCAAAGCCCCAAGTTCATAGGTCTCACGTGTGTTCAAGCCAAGTCCAAGTAGAGTCTTGAGGAACGGTTCAGAGACGTCCGTACTTAAATTCGAGAGTCTATGAAGACTGTTAGGAAACTTTCTTTGGTTCACTTTTTCTTATCATGCGTGGTTACCTTCGCTAGTGCTGAGTTGTCGTGTGTTGTTTTGACAGATGCCGAATACCAGAGCTTTTGTTTCCACTGGTAAATGGGAGACAATCTCCGAGGCTGTTGCTAAGACCCCAGCTAGAGGTAGAGGTAGGGCCTTAGCCAGGGCACCAACCAGAGTCGAGTTGAAGAGGTTTCTCCTGAACTACAAGTTAAGATCGCTGAGGGTCAGGTTCCCCTTGAGTTTACAACCCCGTTGTTCCAGGATACTTTGTTGAGGATGCTAAGTGTGTTAGAGAACTTCTCTCAGTGTGATACGACAGGTACACCACATAATTCTCATATGAGGGTATGGGTGCAGACCCTAGAGTCAGCAGCATTAGGCTCTAGTTATCCTTGATCAAGGGTATTCTTGGTCTTTTTCTCTTCTTAAAAATAAAATATTTATCTTTTTTGGCTTAGATTTTTGTGTGTGTGCATTCCTATGATTGTACTGCGTGTGTTTAAGAATAAAACTTTCATCTTATTTAACTTAAAAATAAAATTTTCGTCTTAAGTTTGTTAAAGGAAAAGATAATTTATTATTTACATCACTTCATTGAAGCATATATCACTTTTAAATTGTAAAATAGAAAGTTACCTACATTTTAATTGATATATAATTTTACAAACTTTCAAGTGACTAAAAGAATATATAATTAAAAATATGTAATTCTACAGTAGAGAAATCAAAATATAAATACACATAAGAATTAGTCAAATAAATTCATAAATTAAATTATATTTATATAGCATAATTTTTTAATGAAAAATATAAAAAACTATTATAAAAATAAGAAGTAGTGAAGGTTGTGAATGTTATTATACATGATATTAAAAGTAATGTGAAAATACATGGATATGAAAAATAATGTATAAAAAGAGTTTAAAGAGATACTCCGTCATTTTATCTTTTTATTTCGAGATAAGTTATCCCGGTATCACTATTCCACCCAAAGATAGGGATAACTTATTTTAAGACTAATTATTAATTCTGGGATAAATTATTCCAGCCTTTGCAATCAAACAAGAAATTAAAGAATGCTCAAAATTTATCTCGAGATTAACTTCTCTTATCTATCACACCAAACGACCCCTAATCATTCTAGAATGTAAGAGAATTACTCTATTACTCTATTTTTCAAAAATTATCGGTCATTTTAAAGTTACAAGATTACTTCAATGTGAAAAATGTTATCATTACAATTTCCAAAAAGTATTGATCATTTTTAAAGTTACAAGACTACTTCAAGTAATGCACTTACTTTTTTAATTTAGGAATAAGGCACAAGTACCCCCTAGACTATGACCTAAATCTCAGAGAGACACCTTAACTAAATTAAGGTTCTATTACCCCCTTGAACTCATTTTTTTTTTTGTAATTTTGTACACCTTTTAGATTACGTGGCATACTCCGTAACTCCACACAGTTAAGATGCGTGAGAGATATTTAGCTTACGTGGCATACTCCGTGACTCCACTCATATGGTATGAAATAACTTTTTTATTTAAACTAAATTTGGAAGCATCAAATTTTCATTCACAAAGAGAGTGACAATCTTTTTCATTGAGCAGTGTAGAAATTTTTAGTTTCATTAAAAAGTTATCTTGTTAAACTTTTGGTATTCTTTGCCTATCATTCAATCCTATAACAGAGCATATCAATTAATGATATTTAAAGTGTAAATTCAATAGTCCATTAACAGAGATTATTCCCATAATAATTGAAGATTATTTATGTGAACAAGACTAAATAGATAGTAGGGATATATTAGTTAAATTGCACTTCTTATTAATCTTTTTTTAAAGAATTGTGTAGAACCATAATTAAAAAGAAACAGAGGAATTATCTATCCAATAATAGTTGTCCACTATATTATTTTGGGATGTCCAATAATATCTGTCTACCTTATGAAATCAATAGATAATTTTACACTTAGTTCCTAATTTACCCTTATAATTAATTATAGTCATTTCTCTATTATATTTTCCAAGACATTGTATTTATTACTCCTCTATCCCTAATTACTTATCCATTTTTAAATTGACACGCTTATTCAGAAAACAATGATTGACATAGTGAGTTGACCATTTTACCACTAATATTATGAAGTGAATGCATTAAAAACTTAAGATTTTCAAGAAATTCTACCAATTTCAAAGTAATTAATAGAGGGTATAATACGTAAAAAAAATTGTTCTTTTTTTATTTATCAAAATGAACAAGTAATTAAGGACAACTAAAAAAGGAAAAGTAGACAAGTAATTAGGGAAAGAGGGAATATATTCAAATAGTAATATAGGAAAATTACCCTTCTATGTATAGTTTCTTAAAAAGTATGTGTAACAACCCGGAAAATTAGTAAGACAAAGCTAGTGCCTAATGGAAACTACTAGGTGAAACTAGAGCCTAACAAGTTTCGTTTTGAATTGTTATGGGGTTTCTTGTGGTAGAATGTCTTCCCGAGCTTAGGTTGAGGGGTTTAGGGGTTAAACGGCAAGGTACGACCCCCTAGGGGTCCTTGAGGAGGACCATAAAGCCTAACCCCCAAGACCCCAAGAAACCAAAAAGCTGCCAAAATGAAGGTGACCTACGGATGGGGTTCACGACACGTAGGTCATGGACCCCAAAACCATGCCCCAACCTCAAACCACGACCCCACAGTACGGGGCGTGACCCCACCTACGGTCCGTAGGTGGGGGTTTTGTGGAACACACATGCATGCTGTCCAAAGGTGCGACCAAGGTAAGTGAGGGTCCAATTATTTCCTAATTTAATTATTTTAGTTTAGGGTCATTTTATACTGATTTAATAGACCTATATAAACTATTTTAAGTCATTAAAACACATTTTTATAAATCATAATCCAAGACTCCAAATCAAAGCCCAACTTCCTTTCCCTTCCAAAATCTTCTCTCTAGATTCCATTGAAGACCAAGAAAGAGATCAACTAAGGCTTGAAGATGGGAGCTTTTCAATACGAATTTGGAGGGATTCTACACCTAAGGTATGTGAGTTCTTCATCCTTGGGAAGCTTTTACCCAAGGAGCCCTTTCAAAAGCTTTTAACTCAATTCTAGAAAATCCAATTAGCTAGGGTTTCAACTCAACCCCATGGATTTCTTTCAAAGTTGTTCTTAAAGATTGAATTATGTTTGTTATTGATGATACTACTGATTTTAGATGAATTTAACTTGAATTTCAAAGAATCCATGAGTTTTCTCCAATCCTAGCTATGGCCCTTCTCTACACTATGAATATTGTTAGAAGTTGATTCAATTGATTGAATGTGAGTTGATTATGATGTAATTACATGATTTAAGT
Organism: Solanum gracilifrons; assembly: GCA_029582605.1. Classification (NCBI taxonomy): domain Eukaryota; kingdom Viridiplantae; phylum Streptophyta; class Magnoliopsida; order Solanales; family Solanaceae; genus Solanum; species Solanum gracilifrons. The sequence continues at coordinate 4,487 of JAJOOH010001736.1, read as the reverse complement.
ATAATTCTACATGTATTCTTGATTAACCTAAGATTCTAGAATGAAATTTGATATAGCCTAGGGTTATGTCATGAAATGAGAAAATTGAGGGCTTAGATGTGAACCTCTAAGATTGATGAACTTCTTGATGAATTACCTTAGATTAGATCACCTAGACATGAATTGATCATGAGCAAAACTTGTAGATATGAATGAACATGATTAGGACTTATATGAGGGATCATGGTTGAGTAGTATTGAGATTGACTCTATATGATACTATGTGACTAAAATTGCTAAAGAATGAGGCATGTGGTTAGACTACCTTGAGAATTAGGTGTACATGATGATCATGTGAGGATGGCTTGAGAGTGAGGCTTGTAACATGAAGATGACTTCTAAGGCTTTAAAGGTAAAAGTTAACATGACTAAGTTAAGGATGTTTAGGCTTAAAGAAGGAAGCTATTATGCATGTTGAATTGTATATGGCCTATGGTGGAAGGACTTCACCCACACGACCTATAATATGATCACATGAGTTTATGCATGAAATGAATGGATTACTTGAGTCATGGTTGTATCTATGTTATATATGTTGAATGCTAGATGTGTTGACCCAATGAGACCCTTAAATGCAATATATGTGAATTATGTGTGATTGTGGTATTATGTACATGCTTATGAACACTTGAGAAGGAAGTGTCTATGATGATAATGTATCTATGGTGTTGATTGAAAGGTTAATTCTCATTTGCACCTTTACATACTATTATGCATGAAATGTACATGATCATGTTGATCCACTTGAAAGGTGGAGGTGTTTAGTTATGCTGTATGTTGTGGTATTGATGCAATATTCTTTTTTCCTATGCCCCTATGATATGACTATGTACGTTATGATATGACTATGTACGATATGATATGACTATGTATGATATGCTATGACTATGGTAGCATTGTTGTGTTGAATGAAATGTTATTCTCATGAAACACTATATGTATGATGTGAAAGGTTTTCTCACATGTTAATGATTCTAAGGTTGAAAGGACATTCTCACCCTAATGAATATATGTTGGTTCGAGTGCCTAGTGCATTTTTTCATGAACCAAAACTTAAGTAAAGACTTAGTGTAACTTTTAAAGGGAATTATGCTTAGCACCGAGTGGATATGAAAAGTGAGGTAAATATCCTCCCATTAATGCAATAGGTCGGGTCATCCAAAGGAGTCTCATGAGATGGAAGCTCTCCCGTTGATGCAATAAGCGGGGTTTCTAGAAGCAATCTCCATATCCCTTAACTACGTGCCCACATAGTTTTTTAGCTAGTGGATCCACCTAGATAGCTATACATGCAGTTCTACCTTAGGCAAGTAGAACACATTCTTTCGGTGGGGGTTACACGACACCGGATTCTATGTAGCTCACATGGTCTATGTCGGTTAAGGCTATTATCCCTATAAGATACGAATACGAGCTATGATAAAAACATGGACTCTAATTATGACTTCTTAAGAGGTACTACTTTGTATGAGTGGTAGTATGTGATGCCATTTATACATTGCACAAGTGGACTTTAAAAGGGGTTATGGTTAGGTTCTCTTATGTTATGAAGACATATAAAAATATGTATGTATGATATGCATGAATGTTAAGGTTGACTTTACTTGTTACAAGTTATGATCATGAATGTCTCCTTACTTATGTATGTTGATTATGGATGAACCAAAAGTAAGATATGTATGTTGTTGGTGATTTAAATGTGATACTTAGCATTTTGTAGGGTTATGGGATCTTACCTTAGCATTGCACTAGTATGACTTTGGGTTGCTTAGATGTAGGTATGAACTTATGTTATGCATGATCACGATGGCCTAAAAGTGAGACTTAGTGTAGATAGGATTATGGGATCCTATCTATGCATTGCACAAATGTAGCTTAGAGTTGCTCATGTGATAGTTCTATTATGTTGATATGATCTTAGTATGTTATTATGTATGTGAACTATGTCTTGTGAAGATTGGAGTGTGCATTATGTTGTGTTGAAGACTATGCTTGTAATTATGATGATATCCTCTATGTTATGATGAAATGTGCATGGTTTGTCTTATGAGTTACATTCTCCAACTATTTCAAAGATGATGTTCAAAAGTGGCATGAAGCATGGTTTTAAACAAAATGTCTCTTTTATGCATGTTTTAAGGATTTTCTTGCATGGCTTCCATACTTAGTACATTTTGTGCTAACCCATATTTCTACATTTTCTATAAGTGTAGGTTTTGGAGATATTGGATTCCATCCTCGTGTCTAGGACTCTAGTAGATCAAGGACTTGACCACATGTCCTTTATGTCTTTCTTTTATGTATTAGACTTATGTAAGGGCCGTGTCCCTAAGATTGTATTAAAGAGTTTTAATTCTAATGTTATAGATGGTTTGAGACATAGTGTCATGGAATCTCTCTCATTTTATAAAGACTTCGATTGTAAAGAAAAGTTTTAAATTTTCCGCATTTTTTCCTATGTTCTTATGTCATGATATGCTAAGGGCTTGTATGAGACCCCTTCGGGGTCAAGTACAGAGTGTCACATCTAGGGAGTAGTCTCAAGTAGTAACAGTATGCAAAGTTAATAGTAGACAAGTATTATTACAAGAGGTATTAGTTGATTATTTTAAATTGAGGGTGAGAATTCAATTTTCATCTTGTAATTTTTTATCCTATTTTTTCTTCTTCACCTCCATTTGTTTTTTCAAAACAAGAGAAAGAAACGAGAAAATGGATAAAGTGAGTATAAAATAATTAATCCAACCAATCAATTGAGTTATTAAAAATTATTTGGTATAGAATATTAGAAAATTAATAATAAAGGACGACATAGTATATACTTGTCTCGTTCATCTCAACACTTTATAATGTGTCGACAAAACGTATATAATATATTTCTATTATATAGAAGAGCCAAGTTGAGGACGATCAAGGACAAATTTGTCATTTCATAAAAATTCTAAAATGTTTGTTTCTATGTTACGGCACCAAAAAGGTGATAATAAATTTATAATGATAGTACAACCAAATATATTTTCCTAAATGCTATGTATATCATAATGATGTGACATTTAATATGGACCCACATTTTCAATCACATTTTTATATTAAGATATTATAATTTATTTTAAGTAATATTCTTCTATATCATAAAGTAAAAAACTTCATACTATGAGGTCACATAAAAATATTCATACCGATTTTTCATAAAACATCAAATTTGTAAATTTTCATAATAAAATAAATTACATATTATAATAAGTAAATAAATTTATAGAGTGAAATTTCTTTACACTAATATGTATATGACATAACTTATTTAAATGTATAGTTTGTACTCCATTTTTTCATAAGTAATTTTCAACTATAAGTAAATTATATCTTATAATTTTTGTTTTATTATGACAATTAACATTTCTATTATATAGAAGAGCCATGAGAAGGACGATCAATGGCATTTTAATAATTTAAAATCATTTAAGGGTAAAATAATAATTGTGTAATTAGTGGTCAAAATGAAAATCTAGAAGAATTCATATATTGTATGTCTTTAGTTTTGTTATGGCCCATAAAGATATTTTTGTAATTTTGTTAAAATGAAGAATTTATATTAGTTAACTTCTTACAAACAATAATAAATGCTAAGCTTGTTTTGACATATTTTAGAAAGAAAATTTTGAACTAATTTAAAATAAAATGTGTTGAATAGTTAATATTTTGTTCCTAAAAATACTTTAAAGGATATTGTGTAAACATATTTTTAATATTATGTTACATAATATGACCACTAAATTCGTATCTTGATCATTGAAATAGTCTTTAAAATGACGTATCAATATTTTTTAATTAATTTGAAGAAAATATCAAATTTCGTGACTAAGAGAATGAACAATGTTTGACTATCAAGAAATTAATGATTTGATAATGTATTCATCGAAAGATTAAAAAATATATTTTTTTCATTTCTATAAAGGATACTTTCTTAATATAATATAATAAACTATTTAACAGAAAACATTTGACAAGGAGAAAGTTTAACATTCAAATTCTAAGGAATATTAAAATACAAACTAAAGAAAAATGAGTAGTTAAAAAACAAAGAAGAACGACAAAATACAAAGTCAATAGAAAAGGACTTTGTTGAGAAATATAAAGGAACAAAAAAACTAAATAAATAAATAAATTAGGGAAAAACAACCTGAAAAAGAAAAACAAGTATATTGGTTATTTTGTGGGGGTAAGATTTAAAGTTTTCTTTTACGGCATGATATTAAGAGTGTAGTATCAAAAAAATTTATTAATGTAATTTAGAATATAACATTATGATAATTGTTATTGCATATAGAAAAAAATTGTTTTCATGATTATTTTTATTGGTGTGGAGTTAGAAATAATTTTTAATAAATAATTTCAATATTTAGAATATAACATTACGATAATTGTTATTGTATATAGAAATAAAGTTG
>JAJOOH010001735.1:0-68570 GCA_029582605.1 Solanum gracilifrons | reverse complement strand
AAGTAGAGTTTTACTATCAACCACACATAACAATAATGTGGCCTACTCATACTCAAGACAACATCAAAGTCTAACGTATAAAGTCACAAAGACAAGTAATCCGGAATCTACTAAAGCATAAAACACACATACCAGTTTCAACATTCGAAGGTTACTCTTGTTCATCTCTAGCTTGAAGAGAATAGAACCTATTATTCTTTTGATTAACCCCACCCGAACCACTAGAAGAAATTTGCTTACACTCTCTTCTCATAGCCTTTGCCTTTGGACAATCTCTCATCTTGTAGCCGCTTTCACCATAACTAAAGCAACCCTCTCTACCGGCCAAACACCTACCATCACATCTCTCTCCACACCTAGCACAAGTAGGCCATAGGGACTCATTGCTAATTTAGGGTGGTTTAGGATCAGACACCCTTTCTTTCTTATACTTAGGAGTATTAAAAGAACCTTGTCCAGAAAAACTTTGTCGCTTCTTAAAGCGACCTTGTTCATCAAACTTCTCATTAAAGTACTTATCATCATCCATCCTAGACCTCTTCTGCTTTCTATATTTCTTCTCCTTGAGTTTTCACTCCTCAATTTGTTGGGCGTACACCATAAGACGTGTGATATCCATATCATGATGGAGCATTTCCATACGAAATTCTATTGTTACTACGTCGTACACACCTATCAAGAACCTACTCATCTTATTTCTCGAATCCTCCACCATAGATGTAGCATACTTGGATAGTTGGGTAAATTTCAAGGCAAGCTCCTTAACGCTCGTGCTACCGTGCCTAAGGTTAATGAACTATTCCACCTTAGCTTCCCTTAACTCTCGGGGAAAGAATCTATCAAGAATGTCAATTTAATCACCTCCCACTCTATGGGACCTGCTCCTACCGGTCTACTCCCCTTCCATTGATCATAACATACTTGTGTTTTACCTCTTAATTGGTAAGAGGCTAACTCCGCTTTCTCTACCGAAGTTACCCCCTATAATATCAAGCACTTTATATACCTCATCTATTAACCCTTGAGGATCTTCCTCTACTTTGGAGCCATAAAATTCCGGAGGGTTCATCCTCATAAAATCCTTCACTCTTAAAGCCGCGAAATTCACATTAGGATTCACCGGTTCAACCACTTCCCTATTAAATTGAGCCGTCACGACTTGAACCAAAACTTTAAAAGCCGTTATAAACTCCGCAAGAGTAACATTCTCAACTAAAGGATCAATTGGAGCTTGAGGAGGGGCTTGGAGAGGAACTTGTTGCTCACCATTATCTTTCTCACTCCTCCTAGCATTAGCCCATGTAGTAGTCATATCCTGAAAACCATAGGGCACTGATTAGGAGAAAGACCTAATAGATCCAAACTCTATGGCACGACTTAGAGAATGAAAGAGTGAGATTTCCTAAATATCCAATGGCCTCCTATTCATAAATGTTGTGCGCTTCACATTTATGAACAAGACTGTACTAGACGTGGTTTGAGACATCCTAGAACCATTCTAATCCATGTGCTCTTATTACTAAGTTTGTCACGACCCAGGGGTACACCCTAGATGTAACATGGCACATAGAACCCCGAAGGACTAAATGTAAGCCACTTAGCATATCATAACATAAGCTATTATAAAAGTCCAAAAATTTAAAACATTTTCCATACAATCAAAGTCTTTATAAAAATAAAGAAGAAGTCACATATTACGCTTGTCTCAAACCATCTAAAACAACTTTGAATGACTCTTGGGACACAACCCATACAGTAGTCTAAAACATAAAAGAAAGACATAAAGAAAAGGTAATCAAATCCTCGATGCTATGAGGACTCACCAAGTCTTCAACTACTTGCTCCTACTAAGAACCTAGACATAAGAATGGAACTCAGAATCGTCGGACCCTACATTTGATAAGAATGTAGGAAAGAGTATGGGTTAGTACAAAGTACTAAATATGATAACTAGCATAACATCATAAAAGCATAACATAAGGGTTAGTCAACATAAGTCATATGCCACAATCATAAGAGATACTTCATGAAACATAAACTATAAGCATAAGAGACAATAATATAGTCATAGACATAATCTCCAACATAGGCATCATATAAGCATTAGTCAATCCTTAGTCTCAAACCATCTAAAACAACTTTGAATGACTCTTGGGACACAACCCATACAGTAGTCTAAAACATAAAAGAAAGACATAAAGAAAAGGTAATCAAATCCTCGATGTTATGAGGACTCACCAAGTCTTCAACTACTTGCTCCTACTAAGAACCTAGACATAAGAATGGAACTCAAAATCGTCGGACCCTACATTTGATAAGAATGTAGGAAAGAGTATGGGTTAGTACAAAGTACTAAATATGATAACTAGCATAACATCATAAAAGCATAACATAAGGGTTAGTCAACATAAGTCATATGCCACAATCATAAGAGATACTTCATGAAACATAAACTATAAGCATAAGAGACAATAACATAGTCATAGACATAATCTCCAACATAGGCATCATATAAGCATTAGTCAATCCTTAGTCCTTCATATCATAATACAACTATTTCTCAAGTAACCTCAAAGCACACTTGTGCAATGCATGGTTGAGACCCCATAATCCCACCCACACTAAGTACCTCTTTTATGTCATCATAATTATACTTACCATCTTTGGATCTCATCCTTAGCTTAATTGTCATAAACAGGGGAATCTTCTTCTCTAGTCCAACATATCATGGAAGGCAACTATAGCAACAATCCAAGCTAAGCATACAACATATAAGAGAACATTCATAAGTATCGTTAAGTCATACTTGTGCAATGCATAGATAAGAACCCATAATCCTACCCATACTAAGTTTAACTTTAGGCTATCATACTTAAATAATTACTATTCATTATGTCTAGACTACTAAAGAATAGCACCATATTAAGCTAGACAAAGCTATCAAAGGAATAACACCATACCAGGCTACACCCTGCTACCAAAGGAATAACAACATGCTAGGATAGACCATGCTACCAAAGAAACGCATTCTCTCATACAGGTCAAAGCTATACAAGGAGGGGCATTATTTCACAATCCTAGCTACCAATGAAGTGGTTTGGTCTAACAAGTCATGCTATCATGCAAGATCTCTATGATTCTAGTGTAAGCTACCCTTAGTAGAGTATGGTTTATCAATCCAAGGTTACCATGAGATATTTTACTCATGCTACCATGAAATGGTCTTGTCTTACCAAGTCAAGCTACCATGCAAGTATTCTATGATACTAGAGCAGGGTATTCATGAAGGGGTTTCCAAACACAACCTCAAGCTAACATGACTAAACATGCTTTGATTCATTTTAGGTGAGTAAGCCTTTCAACCTAGAATCATTCTATGTGAGAGAGCCTATCATCTCCTAGCATATTCATACCTAAGTGTGTACATGAGAATATCCTTTCAACAACACAACAACTTAACATAATCATAGGCACTTGTCTCTCAAAGTATTCATAGAGCATTTACATAAGTTGTATAAGAACATGCATAATCTAGGTCATGTTGGTAAAGTCTTTCCACAATAACTCTATTTAGCAGTCTACCATTAACATATAAGCTTCACTCTTTAAGACTTAACATACATAATTCTTCATATTGGCTTTACTATCAAAACCCTAGTATTCAACATTCATGACTACAAGCCTTACTCTCAAATCATTAGATCTTACAACCATCATACATACATAGATCACAAGGCATTCTAGTCACATGCTTCATTCTTAAGCAATTCTAGTCATATATCATCATAAAGGTTGAATCTCAAGCTTTACTAGTCATGTTCCATCTCATATACACTATTCTAATTCAATTCATGTCAACATGATTTCATTCTTAAACGATTACTATACATATCATCAATTCTAGAAGATCATCTATAAATCCTCAATTTCCCTTCACAAGGCATAAACCCACATTACTTCAATTTCATCAATTAACTAGGGTGAGCCATGGAAAATATGTAATATCATCATAATAAAAGGATTCAGTACTTAATCAATCATAAACCTATTATATCCACTCAATTGGATTCATACTCAACATAACCCACAATATTGGAAGGAACCCTAACTTGAATTGGCTATTTTATCTTCACAATTGGGGGATTTCTAGGGGACTCCATAGATGGAATAATCCATGCCTTCTTCTTCTTCTTCTTGGAGGGAAATGGGTTCTTTTGGGTAAGTTGAATTAATGTCTAGGATCAACGAATTTAGGACCTAATAGTTTTATATAGGTGTTCTAAACTCTAAAAAAATGACACCACTTAACCCCTAATTAATTTGGGAAAGCTCCATCATGCCCTCACTTAACCGCCTAATTGACCATCACTGCCTCACCCACGAGACCACACCCACAGGCCGTGGGTAGACCCACGGGGTGTGCTGGTCAATCGTGGGTGGTGATCTGCACCATGTTTCTGGGACCTAACCCATGACCCCTCACCCAAGCAGCGTGGGTCCCCTATCGTGAGTGGACCTTTTTGGGAAGTTTTACTAGTGTCCTCCTCAAGGACCCTTGGTTGGTCATTGGGGAGTCGTACCATGATGTTCTACCCCGAAAGCCTTCACTCTAAGTATAGGAAGCCAAATCTACGACTGTAACCCTCACGTCAAGCTCTAGAACCCTCACATAAAGCTCTACTTTAGCCTACTACTTTCCGGGTGTTACAATTTTTCTCGAATAAGTTTATCAACTCAATAAAAACTAGCATGGTGAATTTTTCTCAACATAATGTTTGTATATATATATATATACAGGAGGATCAAATTCCGGAAGTTAACACAAACAAATATTTAATAAAACATGAAACAAATAGGGGTGTTTGCATTTCGATGAGGTTTCAACACAATAGCTAAATATGGATCAAATCTAAATTGGTCAATACATGGTTAAAATTTGGTCAAGGCTACGTTCGATGTACTCTCACACTATCAAACACATATCCCTTGCATCCTCTTGAACGCTACGACCATAATAATCAGAACACAAAACATTGCTTCAGCAAATCAACTATCTCTAGATCTACCCTCAAATGAGAATTTAATCAGATTAGACAATCTTTAGCTCTAATCCTATAACTAATTACACAAGTCCTCACTGCTGAAGTCTTCCCCAACTCTATTATGTTTTGTCAAGAAAAAATAGCTTTAGAAAATTAAGCAATGTTTGAAGTTCAAGACAACAATAGATCCATGTATAACAAAAAAATTTAGAACTAATGAATCAATGCCCTTTGGGTTTTACACCCACACCATGCACACACACCTCTACCTACAGATTTAGATACTCATAAATGAACAAATAAATATTATAGACATAAAGCGAAGACCCTTTTCAAGCAAAATTAATAACCAAAAGTGCATTCCAAGATTAGAGATGTACACAATCTATGTTTCCTTCCTTAGCAAGCAAGAAGATTCATCGATACTTTCTATATCTGTATTCTATGAAATTAAGAAAACACTCGCTAACCTATTTCAAGTTGGAAAGAAGATAATATTACATAATTACACAAATTCCAATATTGTCCTTGGAACCTTCTAAAAGAAGCATTTTCATCATCAGGTATGCTTCTGCCCTTGAGCCTCTATCTTCTACAAGTGCAGAACTGGTAGAACACTGCTTCATGATTGTTCAGCACCGATCACAAAACACCTTTAGCTTGCCTTTATTCATTTGTGCCTACACTTGGATTGGTGGAATTAAAATTTTGAATTAGTTAACACGAGCTAACCGTTAATTGCTGAGACAGTTGTTTTTCAACTTCAGCCGCAGATATACCGGCTCTTTTACAAGTGTGATTCGGTTAATATAAGTCCCAAATCCTTCAAACTTTAGTTCTCCAAGAAATGTCTTCACATAAGAGAACTAGGGGCTAAAATCCCCGCAATTAGCATTAAAACATATTAATAATTCATGAACATGAGTCTAAAAAGTTGGTAATATGATAACCCATCAATAATTCCCTATCACGTTAACACCATCGATATACACATTAAAATAGCTCACAACAATACGACAACTAGGTTGTCTGTAGACACAATACTCGAATGTTGCCTAGTGGCTCAAAAACTAACAAAACGTCAGAAAAACATAAAAATACGAGGGAGGTGATTGGAGGAAACTTTATTTAATAAAAAAGTTCTATTTATCAATCGCAACAAACTATCTCACGGTTTTCACATCATCCCGATGCCGCAAAACAAATCTTAGGTCTTAGGAATGGTTTTCAACTTTCAGCCAATATACTGAAAAAAGTAGGCGTATAACCATACCTCAAAGTAGCTCAATCATGTAATTAGCTTAATAAATAGATTCCAAATAAAATTCCACCAACCATAGAAGAATAACAAGAACTTGCACAAAGTGAAGCTTACAAAGAACAAAACATTCCTCCAAACATGGTGCAAGGCATAATCAAGCTAGAAGATGTTGTTTTCTTACCTCAAATGTATTTGAACCCTTAACCATAGTTGTACTTTGTACATTGATAAAAAAAATTAAAATGGACTATTTTGAAGTCCAAATAACGTTTTTCAAGCTGTAAAACCTTACCCTAATATGTGACCAACTTTCTGAGACAACTTGTAGTAAATTTGTCATAACTCCTTACTATAATGCAGAATTGACAAATTGTTTGATACTCTAGAAAGTAGACAAAAAGACCTTTAATTTAATATCACTTTGTTCCTCTAACTCCATATGTATTAGTTTCCAGTCTCCCTTCGGGCTCTAACTTATGTCTAGGAATTTTAGGTTACTTTATCTAATTATTCGTTGATATAGTCGCGTACTTAGCATTATTCTCCCAACATATCAATGAGCGTTGTTGTGGAACACGATAAATTAGCCCATCAAACATAAGCTTATTATTTGAAACATTACAAACTTATGAGGTGTTACACTCAATGCACGACTACACAAATGTTTACCACATATGGAACATTATTTGTTTCAAATATGTTTGTATAAGAATTTAATCCTTACAACAAAATACCTGGAATGAGAGACATTATTTAGTTCTATATTTACTATTAGAGTCTTATTAGAAATTATGTTTGTCTACACTAAAAGTTTTCTATCTTTCGATTCTCTTTTTATGAATAAATTTATATGAAGTCTTATAATTTTAATTGTTAGAATGCCTAGAATTAACTACTGATAGGTTTCATCATTCTAATGCACCTACATAATAAATCCAAAAAAACATCTAGTCAAAAAATAAAAACAAAAACAACCTAGTCAGTTCAAGGGATTTATCCTTAGGAGAAGCACCAAAAACAAAAATTAAGGAACCCAAAATAAAATAACAAATCAAAACATACAATGTGATATCTAAAAACTATCAACACATACAATTATGTAAATTTTCAACACAAAAAAACATCTAATTAGAAATTTGAAATAATTTTTTCTTGGCAAGCCCCAAAAAATATTAATTAAATTGAGTACACCTCAATAATGAAGAAAATATAGGGAAATGAGAGAGACTGAGAGAGAGAGAAACCATTATGATATCTAGAAAATGAAATACAAGGGAAATATGTTTTCTTCACCCCGAATTAAAAGCAATGCACTCTCCTCAATGCTAAAATCAACAAAAAACATATGATGAAAGAGAAAACAAGAACTTCCTAATTTGGTCATGCTCTATGTCGGGGCAAGGCTATTTGGCTCCTTAGTCAGAGTCAATTTCTTCCTCTCCATCATAATAATAAACTATGCCCTCATATTCTAGCTTTATATTAGTGTGGAAATCATCATCCACTAGCTTCTCAAAGTCTAGGCCTATGATTTAAAGCATCTATGTACTGGGACTAAGGTATAATCCTCATGTAACTATTGCATCTATCTCTCTGTAGGAAGGTGGCCTCCACATCTAAGCTATATTTTTGCCATTCATATGGCATTGATAGTTATTTATCCAATCATTATGCTCAACACTAGTTATTATAAGCCCATGGTGTGTGATGGGATCATTCGATTTCATCACATCAACTTCCATTATGTTATGAAGTGTTATGTTGTTACCTTTTTCCTTCTCCATGCATTGGCTTCTCAAGAATCCATTCATCAGGCTTCCAAAATTATACCTCAAGACCTTATCTATCTCTCTTCATTGTATACCGCAACATTACATCCATACTTATAGACTCATCAGGCATACCCTATATTAAGTGATATGCATCATGTGTGTCCCACGAATGTGACAACTATAAATATCTTAAGCCACACCTTGGCTTATCTGTTTTGATGCACGAATGGGAAAGCTAGTGCTTCCTTATCAACTTGTGGCGTGTGCATATAGCTCCCAAAATATGGCCATATAATATGTGGTTCATATCCCCATTTAGTGGTCATATGTATATTTTGTGTAACATGAGGTGGTCAAGAACTAGTGTGGGCAAATACCATTTTTTTGTTCTGGTAGTGAGGTCGACACTGTTGCTTCTGATGACCACCTAGTTACTGCAAATGTAAGTTTCTAGTTCATAGATATTCCTCACCTAATTAAGGTTGCATTCCCTAGGTCATCAATTATGAAATCAAGCCCAAGTGTGTAGAATCGTGCAAGGATCTATAAAAATGTAACCTAACCTCATTGTACGTTTTGGTCCATTATTTCCCATTGGCCTCATATATCTATCACATGTCAAATTTGTGTGGAGGGGTGTAAAGAGTAGGTACTAGTGGGTTAGCCTATGTACTTTATCCCATTTTGAACCTTTTTGGGTATCTAGTTGTGGATCCAACCTTGTCTTTCCCTCTATATTGTCCTAAATAAATAGTACTTATCAATTCAAACCATAAAATATTTACATTTCAGTTTAGAAAGCTATCAAAATTATGTTTGAAAGGGGTTAGGGTCACCCCACACTTAATTTACCAGCATGGTAATACTAGTTTCTGTGTTCACGTACTCAAACTTCTTTTAATAAATAATATCATTGACTAGCAACAATTTTCAACAAGTATGCATTATTAACTGATAACTATGCAATTTAATTGTGAAACTAAACACTAGTGCTGCCCAAATTTTGCATTTTCTATGCAATTTTAAGCTTAGTCCTATCTATACATCGGAGTTTGCTATTAACCCAACATTTTCTAATCATAATTTCATGTTGATTACCAATTTTAGACACGCTTCAAGATATATGGCTATAATAGTGAAGCGTTTAAGCAAACTAATCTTCAAACAACAAAATAACTAAGTATTTATAGAACAAAAATTACCTTAGAGTTATATGTTGAAGAAATAAAAGTATGAAATAAAAGTGTGCTTCGTGGATCTCTTGAGAGAAAATTGAATAGCGATGGAATAGTGAGAAAAGGAATGAGAAAAGGGGAAAAGGGTTTTAATTAGGGGTACAAAATTGGGTTGACCTAGTCTTTTCAACTAGTATTACCCAAAACCACGTTAAGCAATGTGCATGTCCCATTATGGGGATCAAGGGTCCATGTTGTGGGCCCCAATGAATGGATTTCTTGTTATACCATTGCATAAGCTTGGAGATTGTTGTGATGCGATGCTTAATGCATGGAAATAGGGTCCATGCGGCAGATCCTGAAATACTGACTTGTGTGTTGAATTTCTCAACACTTATGTGTTGAATTTCTCAACACTTATGTGTTTCCATGCATGATTTCTACTTTGCTTAGTACAATAAATATGCAAAACACTTAAATAGTTATTAGTAAGGTGGTTTTACGATAAGTGGTGAATTTACCACTTATTTATGGCTTTTTTCTTGTGTATTCATTAAAAGAAATTATTTCATTTATGTGTTATGAGTATTTTCGGTGAAGTGTTGTAAAAGAAGGATTGACATGGAAGAGAGACAACAAGGAGCTAAACAGAGCAGTTGTTTCAAGAAATAAACTATCAGGTCCTTCACACTTGCAAAAGAGGACCCGCACATGTGGCTTTGCATATGTGGAAACACTATTGCTTCTATAAAAGTTAAAAGCGAAGTAAATCCTAACTCCTTCAAAGAAATGGTCACCATAGCGAAGGTGACACTTGTGACTGAAAGGCTCCTTTTGCAGCTGACGGGCTACATAGAAGCCTAAAGCTATCTGTCACTTTTGGGAAATCCCAATATAGATAAAAGGCATCTCAAACCTTTGAAAACTTATCAAAGACCTATCTTAGATCATAGACCTTACCTATAAGATCATACCCTAATTTCGAGAGGAGATAGCCACCACGTACTTGGAGAGTGTATATTGTGAGCTTAAATGTGTAAATCTTTGGATCTTTTTTCAACTCTTGGTTTTCCATTGAATATTTATAGTTGTTGTGTTTGATTTTCAGATATGGATACTTTTGTTTTGATTCTTGGTTTGTGCTTTAATTTACTTTCAAAGGAATGATCAACCCACATACTTTACTACAGATCTTGATGTTTATAGAGAAAGAGGATTGAGTATAGGAATATTTGATTAGTATTACTTGAGAATTACATATCTTGATCTTGCTTGAGAAAGAAGATTGAGTATAGGAAAGATTAATTAGAATTATTTGAGAATTGGCTAATGGTCTTGAGCTTGTTCTATTCTAGTTAGTGGCTTATACTTTATCTTTATCTTTTTGATCACCCTTACACTGTTCATTGAGGAATCGACCACGATCTCATAAGTTGGGTAATTTTTTGCGTACAATAACCTACATTTCTAATTTGAGAGGTGTAGTTGAGTGTTACAAAAAAATGGGGTTCATGCTGGGCAACAATTTGGTGCATTGAATTGGTTTAGAATTTAAAGTTCACATGTTTCGATATATCTTGTGAATATTTTTTGTGTTTTTTTTGTTTGTTGTTTTTGTAGTTTTAACTTTTTGATTTCTATGGCATCTTGTGATGAAACCAAGCTTGGGGGTTGGAACCCCTATGCTGATAACCCTTGCCATATTGTTGAGTACCTAAAGTTTGGAAATATTTAATAGAGGGTTCTCAACATAAGAAATGAGTTACACAATAGGCATTGGGAGTCAAAATTGAATCATGTGCATACTCCTACTTCTTGAGTGTCGTGCAACACCTAGGACTTCGAGAAACGGCAGCATGACGACCCACTAGACGGGCCTTCACGCCTTAGACGGCTTGTCAAGCCCCTCTTGAAGGTAACCTCGTCATTTTTAAGTGAGGTTGCACCCCCAGGGCCACTGCGAAGAATCATGTACGCCTAGATGGTCCGTGAAGGTTCACACGGACCGTAAGCTCTTCTGTGAAGGAGACTTATCAAACTTGGACCTTAGGGTCAACTTTAAACGATAATATCATTCAGCACAAAATGAATTAGGTGTCCCATGACTTATCAAATTAGAGATCTCTAAATCCTCTTCCCAACGCCACAAAGTTTGCCTAATTAGAAATGCGGAGTAAAAATATATGACCGAAATAGTGAAACTCTATTTGGCAGAGCACCTTTAGGACCCACTTGACGGGCCGTGGTGCTCTTGATAGCCCGTGAAGACTGTCTTGAAGTCACTTCGTTAGCTTTTAAGTCAGGGTCACAATGGCATTTTCCCCTATGCGTTTGGTATTTAAACTATGTCATTTTACTCAGTCTAAGCCTAACAATATAGTCAGAAACTACCCAGAACCATCATTCTCCTAAAATCATCTCACTTGAACAAAAAGAAAAGAAAAGAGGCGATAATTTTCCCAAGAACCAGTAGAGGTCTTTTTCAAGTTACGCCCTAAAATCCAAAGGACATCTCTGTATTTTTCATCACCAGGTGTGTGGTATTTCACTTGTGGGGTCCTTCCACCCATTTTGTCCCTAGAATTCGGTCAGTTCTTCAATTTCTCATAAATTGTTCAGACCTAGGGTTTCCAAAATTTTGCAATTCATTGTGGTTTTAGCTGCTATAGTTTCCACGATCTAAATAACATGTTTATTGGAAAATTTGCATAGTTCCAAGTATAGAATCCAGAACCCTAGCTTGTATTAATAACACTATTTCATGAATTATACTTTCTAGGTAGATCAATCAGAAAATTATGCTTTAGAATTTGAATGGCTTATGTTTCATAATATTTATGTTGCATTCTCAGATATCGTTTCAGTTTTCTAAGCTACTAAGTATTTTAGTACATTTTAGCTATAAATATTCAGTTAGGAGTAGACTTAGCACCGAATTGGACTAGAGTTCCTAGAACTATGTGCCAATGTAGGTGTAGAAGTCCCCTCTATTGGGCATCGACTTTTAGTGATCATGCCTCATTCATACCTTTTTAACCCTAGAAAGGTATGTCGGCTCCTCTCAATGGGGCGTATACATCGGACTGCATGTTTAGCTAACATGGTTTATGTCTGTTAATACTAGCTTCCACAGTCATACTCTTATGGCATTGACCATGTTATTATATTTTTTTTCAGTATTCAGTTCAGCATGTTATCTTTGTGATTAGTAATTGGCATTGCATATATCTCATTATTGACTTATACTTCAGTACAACCTATTTCCATGTCCAATCTATATTGTTCAGTTTATATTGTTCACCTAAGTATATCCATATGTTTCATGCTCAGCACATTCAAAGTATTGAATATACTTTTGCGCTACATCATTGTATAATGTAGGTTCAGGAGCTCAGCATCCAGATCATGCTTAGTTCAACTTCCTGTAGACCATACTTAGCAACATCAATGGTGGGTCCTCATAGTTCGAGGATACTTTTTTTTTATGATGGTTTAGTTAGCTTATTATAAGTTTTTCAGTATTTTTATAGTTAGCTGGGAATCGTCCCATGTTCTCATCGGTATTAGAGTCTTTTAGATATAGAGTCGGTATTAAGTTATTTTGGGTTATTCCCCATTGATATTCAGTTATATTCTCACTAGAAGTTCTTTTTGTTTTGACTCACTTTACAGTTATGATTCCGCTCACTTAGTTGTATTTATGTATGCTTGTGATATGCAAACTCAAGGTTAACTTGGGGAACTCGTGATCTTAGGTCCCAATTGCACCTAGGGAGTAGCCTCGGGGCGTGAGAAAGTTGGTATTAGATCATCAGGTTCAATAGTCCTAGGGTGTCTAAAATTCACATAAAGTAGAGTCTCTTCCATGAGTGTGAAGCGCATCACAACTATGAGATGGAGGCTACTAGGCATTCTAAGAAACTTTCCCTTATTTTGCTATTTCTATCGTGCGTGAAGTGTGATTCAACTTCTACTTTCTAATCTATTGTTATGCATTTCAGATTCTTGAGGTAATGCAAGTGACTGGTACTGATATTGTTGATTTAGCATCATATGAGCTTAAGGATGTGGCTCATATCTGGTTCACACAGTGGAAAGACAGTAGGGGTGCAGATGCAGCTCCTGTGACATAGTGTTGTTTTACTGGATTTTTTTACAGGTTCTTTCTGAGGGTGTTGAGGGATTCTAAGGCTCGGGATTTTATGAGCTGGAGGCAGGGTTTGATGTTAGTCCAAGAATACGGGTTAAAGTTCAACTAGCTATCCTGGTATGCTCCACATATGGTTGTTGATCTGAGAGCTCAAATGAGCAAGTTTTTCTTTGGAGTATCCGATCTGGTGAAGACCGAGTGCAGGAAAGCTATGCTATTAGCGGTTATGGATATCTCCAAACTGATGACTCATGGCCAACAGGTTGAGGGATATAAGCTCAAGGAAATGGCTAAGGATAACAAAATTAAAGAACATGCAACTATGAATACTCTCAGCATATGTCGGGCAGTGGAAATCACTCACAATTTTAGTAGAGGTCTGCAACCCCAGCGCCTTCATCTGCTAGCACTTTATCCCCCTAGTTTCGACAGGATATGAAAAAGTGTGCATCAGGCTCTAAGACTCAATGGACTACTTCATGTAAAAAATAAGACGTTTCCATCTTTTTCAAAGTGTAGTAAGAACCATCTGGGTGAGTGTGTTGAAGTAAAAGAGGTTGTTTTGAGTGTGGCCAGCTTGGTCATAGGTTTAACGATTTCCCTTCTGCGAGGCAAGGACAAGGAGGTAACAAGACTCTTTCTAGAACTTCAGCAACTAGTGGTGGTCAACGCAAGAACAAGTTGTATGCTCTTCAGGCTTATCAGGACCAAGAAGATTCTCCTGATGTGGTCACTGGTACGTGGCAAGTCTTCCATTTAGGTGTTTATTCATTGTTAAATCCCGGGCCTACACTTTATGTTGTATGTCTCTATATAGAAATACACATTAATGTCAGCCCAGAAACTCTCCCAGAACCCTTCTCCGTCTCTACTCTAATTGGTTGCCCAGTTATAGCTAGACAAGTTTATAGAAATTATGGTATCACAATTTCTCAGAAATTCACCTCAGCAAATCTTGAAGGGTTAAATATCATTCTAGACATGGATTGGTTACATTCCTGTTATGCATCAGTTGATTCTAGAAATAGGATCGTTCGGTTTCAGTTTCATAGCGAGGTAGTCTTAAAATGGAAGGGTAGTAACTTAGTACATGTAGGCCAATTTATCTCTTACTTTAAGTCTAGGAAAATTATTTCCAAAGGGTATATCTATCATCTAGTTAGGGTTAAGGATTCAAACTTTAAAACTAAAACACTTGAGTGAGTCCTAGTCATAAATAAGTTTTCAGAAGAATCCCTAGAAGATCTTCCCAAAGTTCCTCCCAAAAGGGAAATCAACTTCGAAATAGATCTCCTTCTAGATACCCAGCTTATTTCGATTCCTCCTTAGATAATGGCACCAACTGAGCTTAAGGATTTGAAAGAAAAGTTGAAAGACCTTTTAGATAATGGCTTAATCAGACCTAGTATCTCTCCATGGGGTGCTCCAGTATTGTTTGTTAAAAAGAAAGATAGTTCTCTCAGGATATGCATTGACTATCGTCAGCTCAACAAAGTTACAATCAATAATAAGTATCCCATCCACATGATTGATGACTTGTTCGACCAACTTTAGGGTTGTAGTTGCTTTTCTATGATAGACCTCCGATCCCGTTATCATCAGCTCATAATCAAAGATTGTGAAAGCCCGAGTCAACCTTTAGGATTCGTTATGGTCACTATGAATTTGTAGTTCTGTCTTTTGGACTAACAAATGCTCCTATAGATTTCATGGACTTAATGAACAAAGTGAGGAAGAGCATGCGACTCATCTGAGAGTTGTTCTATAAACCCTTAGTAATCACCGCCTATTCGCTAAGTTCAACAAGTATGAATTCTGGTTATAATCAATTACTTTCCTTGGACATGTGGTATCAAGTAAAGAGATCATAGTGGACTTACAGAAAATTGAGGTAGTACAAAACTTGTCCGGGCCCACCTCTCCGATTTATATTAGAAGTTTATTGGGTTTGTCTAGTTACTACCGAATATTTGTTGAAGGATTTTCATCAACTGCTTAACCATTGACCATGCTGACTTATAAGAAGGTTCAAGTTTCAGTGGTCAGATGAGTGTGAGAAAAGATTCTTAGAATTGAAGACTAGGTTCACTACATCTCATGTCTTGACTTTACCAGATGGTTCAGACCGTTATGTGGTTTATCGGGATGCATCCAAGGTCGATGTGGATTATGTGTTGATGCAGCAAGGTAAGGTCATAGATTATGCATTTATATAACTTAAGGTCCATGAGAATAACTATCTGAGTCATGACCTCGACCTTGAAGCCATAGTGTTTGCCCTAACTATTTTGAGGCACTACTTGTACGGTGTTCATGTTGATGTGTTCACAGATCATAAGAGCCTGTAATATGTGTTCACCCAGAAAGAGTTGAATCTTCGTTAGAGTATATGACATGAATTTTTCAAAGACTATGACATGAAGGTGCTCTACCATCCGGGTAAGGCCAATGTAATGGCTGACACCCTCAACAGACTATCAATGGGTATTGTGGCACATGTTGATCAAGAGAAGAATGAATAGGCCAATGATGTTCACCAGCTTACTCGCCTAGCATTTTGCCTTATGGACACGTTAGATGTTGGTGTGATAGTTAAGAATGGGTGAGGATCTTCCTTGATAGCGGAGGTTAAGGAAAAATAGGATGGTGATCCTATATTACTTCAGTTGAAAGATGCAGTTCCTCAGTAGAGAGTATAGGTTTTCTCCCAACGGTTAAATAGTGTGCTTCGTTACCAAAGTTGCTTATGTGTTCCTAATTTGATTGAATTGAGGAAGAACATCCTTATAGAAGCCCATAATTTCAGATATTTTATTCATCTAGGTACCACTAAGATGTACCGTGATCTATGAGAAGTCTTTTGGTGGAATGACATCAATAGACACATCAAAGATTTTGTGGCTATGTGTCCTAAATGTCAACAGATTAATGTAGAACATCAGAAACAAGAAGGTGTGACTCAAGCAATTAGCATTCCTACATGGAAGTGGGAAGTGATAAACACGGACGTTATTAGGGGTTTACCTCGTACTCACAGACAATATGACTCTATTTGGGTGATATTGGACAGAGTCACTATGTAAGCTCACCTCTTGTCTGTCAAGACTACAAATTCTATGGAGGATTACGCCAGACATTACATCAGCGAGATAGTTAGGATGCATGGGGTTCCCTTGTGTATTATCTTAAATAGGGGAGCTCAGTTTACCTCTTATTTCTTGAAATCATCTCAGAAAGGTCGTGGTACTCAAGTAAATCTTAGTACAACATTTCATCCACAGTTAGATCGTCAGGTAAAGCATACGGTTTCGACCTTAGAGGAAATTGTGAGAGCTTGCGTGATTGATTTCAAGGGTAGTTGGGATGATCACCTACCACTGATAGAGTTTTTCTATAATAACATCTTCCATTCCAATAAATAGACGGCCCCTTACGAGGTACAATATGTATGTAGATGCAGGTCTTCGGTTTGTTGGTTCAAAGTAGGTTAAGAAACTTTGATTGGGATAGTTCAGTTCATAAGGCTATAAAGAAAGTTCAGCTCATCTGAGATAGACTAAATACAACTCAGATTCGTCAGAATTCCTATGCAGATGTGAGGAGAAAGGAATTAGAGTTTGTAATTGATGATTAGGTTTTCCTAAAAGTGTCACCCATGAAAAGGGAGATAAAATTTGGCAAGAAAGGAAGCTCAGTCCCAGGTATATAGGTCCTTATAGAATTCTGGAAAGGATTTGTAATGTAGCGTGTGAGTTAAAGCTGCCAATAGAACTACCAGCGATTCGTCTAGTCTTTCTAATACCGGAAAACTAGTAGGCTAAACTAGAACTTTATATGAGGGTTTTAGAGCTTAACGTGAGGGTTAGAATAGTGAATTTAACCTCCCGTTCTTACAATGAAGGGTTTAGGGTCAAAATGTCAAGGTACGACTCCCCAAGGACCAACCAAGGGTCCTTTAGGAGGACCTTTGAAACTACCCAAAATCAGCCCAAAACACAGTCTACCCACGATTGGGGGCCCACGCCTCATTGATGGACTCGTGGGTCAAGGCATCAAAAGTTGGGTTGAAGGACTCCACCCACGGAAGACCAGAACTCCCCGTGGGTCCACCCACATCCCGTGGGGATGATGTTGTGGGTGAGGCAGTCTTGGCCTTAAGTTGGTTTAAGTTGGGGGTTAAGGGAACTTTCTATAATTAATTAGGGGTCAAGTGTTGTCATTTTATTAGTAATTAGACAAACTATATAATGCTATTAGACCCCTAAATACAGTGATCCTATTCATTATTTCAATTCACCTAAAGAACCCAATCCCCTCCAAGAAATTCTCTCTTTAGAAAACTCAAGAAGAAGGAGAAGAAGATGGTCAAGCTAGGTCAACGTCCTCCATTGTTTCAAGATTGATCGCCCTTGTATCCAAGGTATGATAGCTTATTCATCCATGGATTCTTCCATCCATGGAGCCCCCTAGATTTCCTCCATTTGTGAAGTGAACCTCAATTCTAGCTAGCGTTTCTTCCTATATTATGGGTTAAGTTGAGTATGAATCCAATTGATTGGATAGTACTTGTTTATGATTTATTTAGTATTGAATTATGTTATTATTATGCTATTATATGTTTTCCATAGCTAACCCTAGTCTAATTAATGACGTAATTGTGGGTTTGTGCCTTAAAGAGGGAAATTGAAGACTTAGAGATGATCTTCTAGAACTGATGAAGTCTATAGTAATTGTTCAGGAATAGAAAAATGTAGACAAGAATTGACTTAGATTATAGTATATATGATGGATCATGACTAGTAAAGATTGAAATTGAACCTTAATGGTGATTTATGAATATAATTGCTTAAGAATGAAGCATGTCACTGTAATGCCTTGAAATCTAGGGGGCTCCATTGGTAGAAGAATCCATGGATCATTAAGCTATAATACCTTGGATAAAAGGCCTATCAAGCCTGACAGAATGGAGGAATTTGACCTAGCTTGAACCTCTTCTCCTTCTTCTTGAGTTTTCTGAAGAGAGAATTTTTTGGAGGGAATTGGGTTCTTTGGGTGAATTGAAATACTGACTAGGATCAATATATTTAGGGATCTAATAGCTTTATATAGGTGGTCTAATTATTAATTAAACGACACCACTTTACCCCTAATTAATTCTAGAAAGTTCCCTTAACCCCCAACTTAAACCGACTTAAAGCCAAGACTACCTCACCCACGAGACCACGCCCATGGGCCGTGGGTTGACCCAGAGAGTGTGCTGGTCTTTCGTGAGTGGAGTCCTGCAACCCAACTTTTGGGGCCTTGACCCACGAGGCTGAACAAGGTAGATAGAACCTCAAAAGGCACCAGGTAAGCCACTTAGCATATTATAATATAAAGCAATGGAACAAAAAGAGTAAAAACGCATTTAAGTTTATAAAGTCTTTGCAAAGGAAAGTGGAATTCTAGACTTGTATTAATTAGCCATGTATTAGAATAGTTTAAATGAAAAGGGACGTAGCCCATACAACATAGTCCAAAAATGAAATACTATAAATGAAACTCAAAGTGAATCTCCCGTTCTCGAATCATGAGAACTCACCACAAATAAGGAGAATAGTCAAATCCAAGCTTGAACCCAATGATAACCACCTTAAGAGCTGGACCCTACAGTTGGAAAAAATGTTGAAAAATATGGGTTAGTACAAAAATGCACGAAGTACGATAGCAATGCAAAAAATCATGAAAACAGGCGTAAAAGGACATTTTAGTTGAATGCATGCAATTTACTATGTTAAAGCATCATTTTCAAGATAATGGAAAAACATAAGTCATAATTTTAATCAATTTATAAATCATCATACCATGAAAGGAACATACCATATGTACCCTCAAAGCATGTTTGTGCATTGCATGAATACGATCTCATAATCCCACCCATACCAAGTAAAGCTTCTTGAGTAGGTATGGTTCATAGTTCATATTCTTGTCCAAACTATCATAGTGGGATAAGCCTTAACCAACGTAGACCATGTGAGTTTAACATGGAATCTGGTGTCTACCCCACACCTAAAAGGGGTTGTCATACTTGCCTAAGGTAGAACTATACTCTTAGCTTA
The DNA here is from genome assembly GCA_029582605.1 of Solanum gracilifrons. Taxonomy (NCBI): domain Eukaryota; kingdom Viridiplantae; phylum Streptophyta; class Magnoliopsida; order Solanales; family Solanaceae; genus Solanum; species Solanum gracilifrons. The sequence goes on along the minus strand of JAJOOH010001735.1, from coordinate 49,072 downwards.
GGTGGATCCACTAGCTAAATACCGATGTGGGAACATATTTTATGGGATAAGGATATTACTTCTAGAAACCAGGATTCTACTAAGATAGAAGTTTTCCATCTCATGAGATACATACTTTGGAAACCCGGACTCAACTTTGGTAAAAGGAAGCCATTTGGAAATCCGGACTCAACTAGTGTAAAAGATTCCATCTCATATTCATATCCACTCGGTGATAAGAATTAGTTCACATAGATTAGATATTGAGTATTGAGTTAAGTGCATATTAATGGAAGAATGTCTTGACACTCAATCCAATGTAATTCTTACTATAGCTCATAGATTCAATAGGTGAGAATAGCCTTTAAACCCTAGAATCATCATATTGTGAGAACACCTTTACCATAACATCATATCCATACATAAGTGTGTACATGAGGATAAATGTCCAATAACACAACAACTAGATCGTAATCATTTTCACTTCAATCTCATAATCATGCATAATTCTCATACTTTACCTTTCCAGGACCATAGATCACAATCCATAAACATTTCTAGAATTACTACATTAGATATGGATGATAACATAATTCAGGTAGTTCAATTACTACATGCATAATTCTATCATATTCTACTTGCATCAATCAATACCTACACTTTGAGATCTAAATTGGGAAAATAGGGGAATTCATGGATTCTTAGAAAATTCAACATAAAACCATATAATATCATCATTATATCCATAATAAAACATAATTAAATAATTAAAAATGAATTTGAAAAGAATACATGAGATTGAATTCAAATCCTAACTTTTGGGATTTCTAGCTTCGAAATTGGGTGTTTTGAAGGTGCTCCATCCATGGATGCAGAGCTACCATACCTTAGTGAAGAATACCCACAAAATTGAGAAGAAAACCCTTTCTCTTTAAAATCGTAGGCTCCAACTTCCTTCTTCTTCTTCGTTGAGTTCTAGTGAGAGAACTTTTGGTGAAGGTAAGTTCTTTTGGGAATTTAGATATAATGATTTGGATGAGTTAGTTTAAGGGTCTAAACGCCTTATATAGCTATTTAAAAATAAGCTAAAATGACATCACTTAACAATTAATTAAAAAGGAAAACCAGAAAACACCCCTAGAGTCAACTGCCAAAAAGTAGTTCAGGTGACCACCCACGACCCCCTCACAGACGGATCGTGGTTGGATCCGTGGCCCGTGCAGGTGAAGTGTAACACCCCGTATTCGAAACAGACCAAAAATGCAGATTTTGAGAAGTTCCAGGTAGAACCCACGGTTGCCATCCACGGATCGTAGGTCAGACCACGGCCCGTGCTGGTGGTCCGTGTTTCACCACTGAAACCCCTCCCAGACCCAGCTCAGAAAATTTACTAAGTCCTGACTCACGGACAAACCCACGGTCCGTAGACCATACCACACTCCGTGGTCTGTATTCGTAGATTGAGATCCCCTTTACCCAACCTCTGACACAAACTACGGTCGACCAGTACGGACTGTCATTTGATCCATGGTCCGTAGGTCTGACCGTAGGTGAGGGTAGTAGCCAGTTAGATGAAAATTGTTGAGTGGATTAAATTCAGATGGACATACCTTTTAGCACAAAACTAATTATGTGTCGGATAACCTATGATATGATAGATAATTGAATCATCTTTCCAACGCCGCGGAGTTTTCTAAAATCCGACCTCTGAGTAAAACATTATGCTTGTTTTACTGAAAGCCTACCGACCTCTGACTGTCGATTGAATGACGGCCCGTCAGTCACTCCGACAACAATTAAGTCAGGGGTCTTTTGGTCTTTTCCTATTTTGTTTAACCCCTAAGATACATCATTTAGACTCTAAATCATGAGGTTTTAGTCATTTTAAGCCTAGAAACATAGCTAGAACTTACCTAAGTCAAATCATTAATCAAACTTAGAAGAATTAGAACGCTAAGAGGAGAAAAGAGGTCAAGAACCCTAGTTCAAGAACGCAGCAAGGTTCCATCAATTCCAGCCCCGAAATCGAAAGATTTCTCCGTGGAATTCATCACCGGGTATGTGGTATTTCATTAGTGGGTTCCTTTCGCCCATTAGGTCCCTAAAATTCAGTCAGTTTCTTGATTCCCTTATTATGAATAGACCTAGGGTTTCTAGAATTACAGCAGATCATCATGAATTAGTTATTTAAATGTTCCAAATCAGATTATCATGTTATTACATCGTTTCTCGCATTAATTTCAGAACCCTAGCTATGTATTTCTTTAGTTCTTGAATTACACATGCTAGGTCAGATATCTCAGTTATACATGCCTCAGTTATTAATGCATTATTATCAGATTAATTGTTGTATTCTCAGTTTGTATGTTAAGTTCGAGTTGTCTAGTAACTTACAAAAATTCAGTAATAATGTGTTAATCACTTAATCTATTGGGAGTAGCATAACACCGAGTTGGACTAGGGTTCAGCGTGTCCATATAGTCCTAGAACTACGAGCCACCTAGGTGTAAGTCCCCTATATGGGCAACATGAGTTTAGTGATCACGCCAGCATGCCTCTATACCTCTCGCAGGGTATATTGGGTCCTCTCGATAGGGCGTATACATCGAACTCCACATTTAGCTCATGTGGGTTTATGTCGATTATTAGTAGCTCCCACAGTTCTGTCAGACTCTATTGCATTGACCATATTTCAGTACCGTTAGTATTCAGTCTCAACATGTTATAAATTTGGTCATTGCTTCAGTTAGCTCAATATTCAATATTTTCAGTATCTATATCATGTTTAGATTATTTCATTGCTTTATTGCTTTGTACAATTATATGTTATTTCAGCTTTACTCTATCATGCATGCTCAGTACCTTGCAAGTACTGACGCATACGTGTGCTATATCTTCTCGTGATGTAGGTTCAGGTTCTCAGCATCCAGATCACGGGTAGATCGATTTCCGATCTTCAGTTCAGCAGCATCAGTGGTGAGTCCTCATTCTTCGAGGACTAGTGACATGTTTATCTTTATCGCTTTTAGTCTTTAGTTTCAGTTTTGCTAGACCTAGTTTGAGCATGTCCTAATATTTCTAGTCAGTTTAAACTCTTATTTCAGACATAGTTAGATTAAGCTTAGTATTGAGTTAATATCTTCTCTGTATTAAACTCATCAGTTTTCATTGATCTCACTTAAAGTATATAAGTATTCCCCATCTTTTCATTTTATTTATGAATTAGCTTCTGCACAGTTTCTATTATTCAGATTATATTTAGTATTCTCATGATCATGCCTGCAGGGTTAGCTTCGGATCACTTGTGATCCTAGGTCCCGTTTCCGCATCTCGGGGATTTCTCGGGGTGTGACAAACTTGGTATCAGGGCATTAGGTTTAAGTGTCCTAGGATGTCTGAAAAGCCGCACTATGTAGAGTCATTTTCATGGATGTGTAGTGCGCACAACATCTAATGAGAGGGACGCTACAAAGTGTCTTAGGAAAAATCTTTATTTTTTTGTAACTCTTATCGTGCGTAAGGTATGATGTAAATTCTATTCTAACTCGACATTCTACGTTTCAGTGATCATGCCTCCTCGTAGAGCTTATGCCAGGAATGTGAATGCCAGGAACGCAAACGCAGCTCCTCTAGTTCAAGATCAGGAAGTCTCAAATGTTGAATTCAGGAATGCCATTCAGATGTTGGCTCAGAGTGTCGCTAACCAGAACAATCAGCGGGTTCAAGCTCCTGTGAATGCAAATGGTGGATCAGCAGCAACAAAGGTCCGTGACTCTGTTAGGATGAATCCGCCTGAGTTCTTAGGATCACAGACTATTGAAGATCCCCAGAATTTCTTGGATGAGATCAAGAAGATATTTGAGGTGATGCAGGTCACTGGGAATGATCGGGTTGAGTTAGCATCTTACCAACTGAAAGATGTAGCTCATATCTGGTTTTCTCAGTGCAAGGAGAACATTGGTACAGATGCAGCTCCTATTACTTGGGATTGTTTTAGTGAAACCTTTCTGGACTGGTTTTTCCCAATAGAGTTGAGAGAAGCAAGGGCCTAGGAATTTATGAACTTGAGGCAGGGTAACATGACTGTCCAAGAGTATGGGCTCAAGTTTACCCAACTCTCCAGGTATGCTCCTCACATGGTTGTTGATTCCAGGGCTCAGATGAATAAGTTTCTGTATGGAGTGTCAGGCTTAGTGAAGATCGAGTGCAGGAATGCTATGTTGTTGGGAGACACGAACATCTCTAGGCCATGACTCATGCTCAGCAGGTTGAGGGTGATAATAGCAGGGAATAGTCTAAGGAGTATTCATGTCAGAAATTGGGTGGTGGAAATTGCTCGCAGTTTCAGCAAAAGTCTTCGACTCCAGCATATTCATCAGCTAGAGTTCCATCCCCCAGGTTCCGTAACAATCAGAAAGGTAGGGCGTTAGGCTCTAAGTCTCAAGGTAGTGTTTCAGGCACCAAAACCTACCCATCATGCCCGAAATGTAGTAAGAACCATCCGGGTGAGTGCCTTGCAGGTAAGGAAGGATGCTTTGGGTGTGGTCAGTCTGGTCATAGATTGAAGGATTGTCCTTCTAGACAGGGTCAAGGAGGAAATAGTGGTAGAGCTTAGTCTACAACTTCAGCAGCACCAACGGCTCGCCCAACACAGCAGGGTAACTCATCTGGTATAGTTGGCGGACAGCGCTAGAACAGACTCTATGCTCTTCAGGCTCGTCAAGATCAGGAAGATTCTCCTAATGTAGTCACTGGTGCATTACGAGTCTTTGATCTTGATGTTTATGCATTGTTAGATCAAGGGGCTACTCTTTCTTTTGTAACTCCTTATGTAGCAGTCCAATTCAGTGTTAGCCCAGACACTCTTTCAGAACCCTTCTCAGTCTCTACTCCACTCTGTGACCCAGTTATAGCTAGACGGGTATACAGAAATTGCCCTGTCACAGTCTCTCAGAAAGTAACCTCAGTAGATCTTGTAGAGTTAGAAATGGTAGACTTCGATATCATTCTAGGTATGGATTGGTTACATTCATGTTATGCCTTAGTTGATTGTAGAACTAGGATTGTTCATTTTTAGTTTCCAAACGAACAAATCTTAGAATGGAAGGGTAGTAGCTTAGCGCCTATGGGTCGATTCATTTCTTACCTTAAGGCTAGAAAGATGATCTCTAAGGGTTACCTCTATCATCTAGTTCGGGTTAAGGATTCTAGTTCTAAATCCCCAACTCTTGAGTCAGTTCCTGTAGTTATTAAGTTTCCAGAAGTGTTCCCAGAAGATATTCCTAGAGTTTCTCCCGTAAGGGAAATCGACTTTCGAATAGATCTCCTTCCGGATACCCAGCCTATCTCTATCCCTCCTTACAGAATGTCTCCAGCTGAGCTTAAGGAATTCAAAGAGCAGTTGAAAGACCTTCCAGTTAAGGGCTTCATCATACCTAGTATTTTTCCATGGGGTGAACTAGTGTTGTTCGTGAAGAAAAAAGATGGTTCTCTCAGAATGTTCAATGACTATAGGTAGTTGAATAAGGTCACAATCAAGAATAAGTACCCTATCCCTAGGATTGATGACTTGTTCGACCAACTTCAAGGTGCTAGTCATTTCTCAAAGATAGACCTTAGATCAAGTTATCATCAGCTTAGAGTTAGAGACAGTGACATTCTGAAGATAGCCTTCAGAACTCGGTATGGTCATTATGAATTTGTAGTTATGTCATTTGGACTAACTAATGCTCCTACAGCTTTCATGGATTAGATGAACAGATTGTTCAAGCAGTACTTGGACTTGTTCGTTATCATCTTTATTGATGATATCCTCACTTACTCTAGGAATGAGGAATAACATGCGAGTCATTTGAGAGTTGTTCTGCAAACTCTCAAAGATCGCCAGTTATTTGCAAAATTTAACAAGTGCGAGTTTTGGTTACAATCAGTTGCCTTCCTTGGGCATATTGTGTCTAGTGAAGGAATTCGAGTACATTCCCAGAAGATAGAAACAGTGAAACAATGGCCCAGACCTACCTCTGCTACAGATATCAGAAGTTTCTTGGGTTTAGCGGGCTATTACAGAAGGTTTGTTGAAGGATTTTCATCCATAGCCTCACCATTGACTAGGTTGACTCAGAAAAAGGTTAAGTTCCAGTGGTCAGATGATTGTGAGAAAAGCTTCGCAGAATTGAAAACAAGGTTGACTACAACTTCTGTCTTGACTCTACGAGAGGGTTTAGATGGTTATGTGATCTATTGTGATGCATCTAGGGTTGGCCTAGGTTGTGTGTTGATGCAGCGATGTAAGGTTATAGTTTATTCTTCTAGACAACTTAAGGTGAATGAGAAGAACTACCCAACTCATGACCTAGAGCTAGAAGCAGTGGTGTTTGACTTAAGATTTGGAGACATTACTTGTATGGTGTTCACATACATGTGATCACACACCATAAGAGCCTTCAATATGTGTTCACCCAACAAGAGTTGAATCTTTGCCAAAGACGATGGCTAGAGTTCCTCTAAGATTATGATATGAGCGTGCATTACCATCCGGGTAAGGCGAATGTAGTAGCAGATGCCCTTAGCAGACTATCTATGGGTAGTGTAGTACATATTGAGGAAGAAAGAAGAGAGCTAGCAAAGGAAGTTCACACATTTGCTCGCCTAGGAGTTCGTCTTATGAGCATATCAGATGGTGGTGTAACGGTTCAGAATGGGGCAGAATCTTCTTTGGTAGTTGAGGTTAAGGAAAAGCAAGACAATGATCCAATCTTGCTTGAGCTTAAGGGTGCAGTCCACCAACAGAGAATTGAGGTTTTCTCCCAAGGGGGAGATGGTGAGCTTCGCTACCAGGGTCGATTATGTGTTCCTAATATGGGTGAGTTCAGACAACATATTCTTGCAGAGACACATAATTGCAGATATTCAATTCATCCAGGCGCAACTAAGATGTACCGCAATCTGCGGGAAGTCTATCGGTGGAATGGTATGAAAAGAGATATAGGAGATTTTGTGGCTAAGTGCCCCAATTGCCACCAAGTCAAGGTAGAACATCAGAACCCAGGAGGTATGACTCAAGAGATTGACATTACTACTTGGAAGTGGGTAGGGATCAACATGGACTTCATCACAGGTTTACCTCGTACTGGCAGACAGCATGACTCCATTTGGGTGATTGTTGATAGGGTTACTAAGTCTTCTCATGTTTTGGCGGTCAAGACTACAGATTTGGAGGAGGATTACGCCAAGATTTACATTAAAGAGATCGTGCCGTTGCATGGGATTCCTTTGTCTATCATCTCAGATAGAGGTCCTCAGTTTACCTCTCATTTCTGGAAGTCATTCCAGAAGGGTTTTGGTACTCAAGTTAACCTTAGCACAACATTTCATCCATATACAGATGGTCAGGCAGAGCGTACCATTCAGACCTTAGAGGACATGTTGAGAGCTTGTGTGATCGACTTCAAGGGTAGTTGGGATGATCAACTTCCTCTTATTGAGTTTGCCTACAACAATAGTTACCATTCCAGCATTCAGATGGCCCCTTATGAGGCATTGTGTGGGCGTAGATGTAGATCTCCAGTTGGTTGGTTCGAAGTAGGTCAAGCAGCCTTGATAGGAACAGATTCAGTCGTTGATGATATGGAGAAAGTGCAACTAATTAGAGATAGACTTAAGACTACCCAGAGTCGCTAGAAATCTTATGCAGATGTGAGAAGAAGGGAACTATAGTTCCAAGTTGATGATTGGGTTTTCCTGAAGGTGTCACCTATGAAAGGGGTGATGAGATTTGGCAAGAAAGGGAAGCTCAGTCCCAGATATGTAGGCCCTTACCAGATCTTGAAAAGGATTGGTAAAGTGTCTTATGAGTTAGAGTTGCCAGCAGACTTAGCAACAGTGCATCCAGTCTTTCACATATCTCTTTTGAAGAAGTGTGTGGGTGATCCAGCATCCATAGTGCCATTAGAGAGTATGGCCGTGAAATACAGCCTTTCTTATGAGGATGTACCAGTTAAGATTCTCGATCGCCAGGTTAGAAGGTTGAGACATAAAGAAGTCGCTTCAGTCAAGGTTTTGTGGAGGAGTCAGTCCGTAGAGTGAGCTACTTGGGAAGGAGAAGCAACAATGAAGTCCAAGTATCCTCACCTCTTTCTTTCCGATTCCATTCCAGCTTGAGGTAATAGTTCCTCTTCAGTTTTTCAGTCATTCACGCATAAAATTCAGTCTTAGAATCATGTTCCTTCAGTTGTACTTGCATTTTTAGCCTATTTGCATGTTCTTAGAACTCAGTTCAGTCAGAAATTTAGTTCTCAGTGTTTATTGGTAGAGATTCCAGCCCTCTCCCTCCATTTCAGCTAGTTTAGTCTTCATTGGAGGAAGAATGGTCCCAAAGGGGAGATAATGTAACACCCCGTATTCGAAATAAACAAAAAATGCAGATTTTGAGAAGTTCCAGGTGCAACCCACGGTTTCTATTCACGGACCGTAGGTCAGACCAAGGCCCGTGTTGGTGGTACGTGGTTCACCACTGAAACACCTCCCTGACCCATTTCAGAAAATTTACTAAGTCCCGACTCACGGACAAACCCACGGTCCATAGATCAGACCACGGTCCGTGGTCAGTGTCCGTGGATTGAGACCTTTTTTACCCACCCTTTGACACAAACTACGGTCGACCAGCATAGACCGTCATTTGATCCACACTCCATAGGTCTAACCGAAGGTGAGGGTAGGAGCAAGTTAGATGAATATTGTTTAGTGGATCAACTTCAGATGGTCATAATTTTAGCACAAAAGGAATTATCTGTCCCATGACCTATGATATGATAGATAATTGAATCCTCTTTGCAACACCACCGATTATGCTAAAATCCGATCTCCGTGTAAAAAGTTATGCTCGATTTAGTAAAAGCCTACTGAGCAGGCTTGACCTACTGATCAAATGGACGGACCGTCGATTGAATGACGGCCCGTCAGTCCCGTCTGGCAGTCACTCCGACAGCAATTAAGTTTGGGGTCTTTCGGTCTTTTCCTATTTCGTTCAAGCCCTAAGATACATCGTTTAGACCCTAAATCATGAGGTTTAAGTCAGTTTAAGCCTATAAACATAACTAGAACTTACCTAAGCCAAATCATTAATCAAACTTAGAAAAATTAGAACGCTAAGAGGAGAAAAGAGGTCAAGAACCCTAGTTCAAGAACGCAACAAGATTCCATCAGTTCCAGCCCCGAAATCAAAAGATTTCTCCGTGGAATTCATCACCAGGTATGTGGCACTAGTGGGTTCCTTTTGCCCATTAGGTCCCTAAAATTCAGTCAGTTTCTTGATTCCCTTATTATGAATAGATCTAGGGTTTCTAGAAATACAACAGAGCATCATGAATTAGTTATTTAAATGTTCCAAATCAGATTATCATGTCATTACATCGTTTATCGCATGAATTTCAGAACCCTAGCTATGTATTTCTTTAGTTCTTGAATTACACATGCTAGGTAAGATATTTCAGTTATTTAGTTATACATGCCTCAGTTATTAATGCATCATTATCAGATTAATTGTTGCATTCTAAGTTTGCATGTTCAATTCGAGCTATCCCGTAACTTTCAGAAATTCAGTCATAATGTGTTAATCACTTAATCTATTGGGAATAGCATAATACCGAGTTGGACTAGGGTTCAGCGTACCCATATAGTCCCTGAACTACGAGCCACGTAGGTGTAAGTCCCCAATGTGGGCAACATCAGTTTAGTGATCACGCCCGCATGCCTCTATACCTCTGGCAAGGTATATTGGGTCCTCTCGATGGGGCGTATACATCAGAGTCCACATTTAGCTCATGTTGTTTTATGTCAGTTATTAGTAGCTCCCACAGTTTAGTCAGACTCTATTGCATTGACCATATTCCAGTATAGTCAGTATTCAGTCTCAGCATGTTATAAATTTGGTCATTGCATCAGTTAACTCAGTATTCAGTATCTATATCATGTTCAGATTATTTCATTTCTTCATTGCTTTGTACAGTTATATGTTATTTCAGCTTTACTCTATCCTGCATGCCCAATATCTTTCAAGTACTGAGGCATATGTGCGTTACATCTTCTTGTGATGTAGGTTCAGTTTCTCAGCATCCAAATCACGCTTAGATCGATTTCCGATCTTCAGTTCAGCAGCATCAGTAGTGAGTCCTCATTCTTCGAGGACTAGTGACATGTTTATCTTTATCTCTTTTAGTCTTTAGTTTCAGTTTTGCTAGACCTAGTTGGGGCATGGCCCAACATTTCTAGTGAGTTTAAAGGCTTATTTCTGACATATTTAGATTCAACTTAGTGTTGAGTTAGTATCTTCTTTGTATTAAACTCACCAGTTTTCATTTATCTCAGTTATAGTATATGGGTATTCCCCATCTTTTCATTTTAGTTATGATATAGTTTCCGCGCAGTTTCTATTATTTAGATTATATTTAGTATGCGCATGATCGTGCCAGCAGGGTTAGCTTGGGATCACTTGTGGTCCTAGGTCCCGTGTCTGCATCTCGGGGGTAGCTCGGGTGGTGACATGTAGCATGGGTCGGGGTCTGAGACCAGATCCTGCAAGTTCCATCTGTGGCCCATCACCCACGATGAAAGGGGGGGGGGGTATGGGGCGTGAGTGGCGTGAGTGGTCCCTCGTGGGTCAGTGCCCTGGCACATTTTTTTGTGCATTCCTCAAGGACCCATGGTTTGTCCTTGGGGTTTGAACCTTGACGTTCTAACACGAAAACATTTATTTTATAGTACAGGGAGGTACATTTTGAGGCTCTAACCCTAATGTCAAGCTCTAGTTTAGCCTACTAGTTTACGGAGTGTTACTATATCTCCCCCTTGGGAACATTCGTCCTCCAATTACGATCTATACAATTTATGGAATTAAAGACTCCAAACTAGTTTAGCCCAACATGCATGAAACATCAAAATAATGCATAACTCAAAAGGAGGAAACCTCAACTCCATCTAAAACATAGTCAATGCAACACAAGGAAGTAGGAACCACATCTAACAACCCATTATGCATGAAACTCAATATTTCTCATATTCGTTGGAGGAACTACCTTCTCCAACAAAAATCATGCTCAACACAAATTCATGTAGCCAATATGCAATTACTCTCAAAAGAATACTAAAGCATGTTCATCAATTCATCTTATGAATTCAAATAAGCAACTCATACTAAATGCACAACATCATGAAGAACATTAATCATGAAAACCCATTTGCTTACTAAACATGAATTTCATCAAGAACATGCATAACATAAGGAAATCATGGAAATGCTCAAATAACACACATGACTCCTAAAACACTAAAACTCAAGAGGAAATACTTACCTCAAGCTTGAATAGGAGTAGAAGGAAAGAGATGAGGATATTAGGACTTCATATCGGCCTCGGCCTCCCAAGTAGAACCCTCAACTGAATGATTTCTCCCTAAAACCTTCACGGAAGCTATTTCATTGTTTCTCAATCTCTTGACTTGCCTGTCTAGGATCTCTACCAGATCATCTTCATAGGAAAATCTTTATTGGTTAGGTATTCAAATAGACCCAATCATTAACTTAAATTTATAAATTCCTTCTTTTCACATCGACGTAAGACTTTTGTCTTCTTTGAGTTATTCTCAACCTCTCTATAATGAGCTAAACGTTTTCAATAGATTCATAAACCAATTCAGGACCATTAAGAGCAATTTCACCTACCTCAAATCAACTAACCGGAAATTTACATCTCCTACCATACAAGGCTTCAAATGGAGCCATACCGATACTAGAATCATAACTCTTGTTGTACGTAAACTCTATTAATGGCAAGTGGTCATCCCAATTTCCTTTGAAATATATAACAGATTCCCTTACCATACATCCAATGTTTGGATAGTACACTCCGCTTGCCCATCAGTTTGGGGATGAAAAGTCGTGCTAAACTTAACCTTAGTACCAAACCTATTTTGGAATGACTTCCAAAAGTGTGAAGTAAATTGATTACCCCGATCCGAAATAATATATAGAGGAACTGCATGCAACTTCACTATCTCACTTATATACAACTTGGCATAGTCTTCCGCCGAATGAGAAACCTTGACGGGAATGAAGTGGGATGACTTTGTCATCCTATATGTAATGACCCCAATAGAATCATGTTGCCTTCAAGTGTGAGGCAAACCCACAATAAAGTTCATATTCACATCTTCCCACTTCCAAGTGGGAATACTTATATTTTGGGACAAGCCTCCCGGCCTTTCATGCTTAACCATAACTTGTTGACAATTAGTACTTAACAAATCCTGCAATATATCTTTTCATACCATTACAGCAATAGACTTCCCGTATATCACGGTATATCTTGTTGGCTCCTGGATGAATAGAATACCAAGAATTATGAGCTTTCTCTAAAATTTGCTCCCTCAAACCATCAACATCCGGAACACATAACCTACCTTTGTACCTAAGTACCCCATCTCACCCTTGGGAGAAAGACTTAACGGACTTCTTGAGTACCGACTTTAAGCAATATAGGATCAAGGTCTTGTTTAGACTTCAGATCCATCACAAAGGACGATTCAGAACCATTATGGACCATGACACCACCCTTGGTGGAAGTAGGTCCAACTATACACCTCACGAAGCAACTCTTTCTTTTCATCCTCTATATGAGCCACACTACCCGTGTACAATCTACTAAGTGCATCTGCTACAACATTAGCTTTGTAGGGGTGGTAAAGGACACTCATGTCATAATCCTTCAAATTATCTAACCACCTTCTTTGTTGGAGATTCATGTCATTTCGACTAAACACATATTGAAGAATGGTGTCATCGGTGAAAACATCAACATGGACTCCATACAAGTAATGTCTCCATAATTTCAAGGAAAATACTACCATCGCTAATTCAAGATCATGGGTAGGATAATTCTTTTCATGTACTTTAAGTTAACATGAATCATAGTCAATCATTTTCCCATTTTTTGTGAGGACACATCCCAACCCCACTTTAGAAGTGTCACAATATACCACGAAACCATCCGTACCTTTCAGGAAGGTCAACATCAAAGAGAATCTAAGTCTATCTTTTAACTCTTGGAAGCTTTTCTCAGAAGACTCCGACCACTCAAACTTAGCTTTCTTTTGAGTCAAAGTTGTCAACAGAAAAGCAATAGAGGAAAACCCATCAATAAACCTCCTATAGTAACCGGCCAAACCCAAAAAGCTTCTAATGTCAGAAAGAGTAAGAGGTCTAGGAAAACTCTTGACCGCATATGTGTACTTAGGATCTACCTTAATACTCTTGCTTTACACTATATGATCAAGGAGAGCTACAAACCTTAACCAAAATTCACAGTTGCTAAACTTTGCAAAAGGTTGTTGGTTCTTAAGAACATGTAACACAATTCTCAAATGGTCCATATGTTCACTCTCACTCCTTGAGTAGATAAAAATATCATCAATAAACACAATCACAAACATGCCTATGTATTGCCTAAACACTCTATTCATCAAATCCATAAATGCCATCAGAGCATTAGTCAACCCACAGACATTACCACAAAATCATAGTAACTATACTGGGTTCTAATGGTCGTCTTTGGAATGTCAACCCCTCTGACCCTCAATTGGTGATAACCCAAACGAAAATTAATCTTAGAGAAATAGATAACCCCTTGAAGTTGGTCAAATAAATCATCAATTCTCGGAAAGGGATATTTGTTCTTGATGGTCACCTTATTCAATTGACGATAATCAATGCACATTCTAAACGACCAATTCTTCTTTCTAACAAACAATAGTTATGCACCTTATGGAGAGATACTTGGTCTAATAAAACCCTTATCTAGCAAATCCTTTAGTTGCTCTTTCAACTCTGTCGGAGCCATTTTATAAAGAGGACTGAAGATAGGTTGCGTATTCAGTAGAAGGTCAATACCAAAATCTATTTCCCACTCGGGAGGAATACTGGGAAAATCATCGAGGAAAACTTCTGGGAACTCATTCACTACTGCAACCGACTCTAGAGAAGGGGTTTCTAACTCAACATCAACCAGCCTTACAAGATGGTAAATGTACCCTTTGGAGATCATTTTCCTAGCTTTAAGGAAAGAAACAAATTGACCTCTTGGGATAGAATTCCCCCCTTTCCATTCTAAATTAGGATCATTTAGAAATTGGAATTTAACCAGCCGAGTCCTACAATCCATGGAGGCATAACATGCATGCAACCAATCCATACCTAAAATAACATCAAAGTTTAACATGTCTAACTCTACCAAATCCACCAAAGTAACTCTCTGGGACAAATAAATGGGAAAACTCCTATATTTTAAAATATGGAAACTAGTAGGCTAAACTAAAGCCTTATGTGAAGGTTTTAGATCTTAACGTGACAGTTAGAATTGTGAATTTAACCTACCGTGCTTAGAATGAAGGGTTTATGGTCAAAGCGTCAAGCTAAGACTCCACAAGGACCAACAGAGGTTCCTTGAGGAGGACACTAGAAACTACCTAAAATCTACCCAAAAGATAGTCCACCCATAATTGGGGACCCACGCCCTGTAAGGGGATCCAGGCATCATGGATGAATTCGAGGGTCCAGGCCCCAAAAATTGGATTGCAGGACTCCACCAACGGAAGACCAGCATGCCCCATGGATCCACCCACGCCTCGTTGGTGTGGTCTCATGGGTGAGGCATTCTTGGCCTTAAGTTGGTTTTAGTAAGGGGTTAAGGGAACTTTCTAGAATTAATTAGGGGTTAAGTGGTGTTTTTTTATTAGTAATTGGAACTCCTATAGAAAGCTATTAGACCCCTAAATACATTGATCCTAGTCATTATTTCAATTCACCCAAGGAACCCAATTTCCTCTAAGGAATTCATGCTCTAGAACACTCACGAAGAAGAAGAAGAAGAAGGAGAGGAGGGTCAAGCTAGGTCAAATCCCTCTATTGTTTCAGGATTTATAGGCCTTGTATCCAAGGTATAATATATTATTCCTCCATGGATCCCCCTAGATTTCCCCTATTTGTGAAGATTAACCCCAATTCTAGCTAGGGTTTCTTCCTATATTGTCAGTTAATATGAATCCAATTAAGTGGATAGTACTTGTTTATGATTGATTTAGTATTGAACTATGTTATAATATGTTTTCCATGCATAACCCTAGTCTAATTTATGACATTGAAGTAATATGGGTTTTTGCCTTAAAAGGGGAAATTGAAGACTTGGAGATGATCTACTAGAATTGATGAAGTCTATAGTAATTGTTCAATAATAAAAACATGTAGACATGAATTGAATTAGATTACATTTTATATGATGGATCATTACTAGTAAAGCCTGAAGTTGAACCTTTATGGTCATTTATGACTAGAATTGCTTAAGAAGGAAGCATGTGAATGGAATGCCTTGAAATCTAGGTTTGAATGATGATTGTAAGAAGTAAAGCTTTGAGATTAAGGTTTGTTGTGAGGCATGTGAATTCCTAGGGATTTGAGAGTAAAGCTAATATGTTGAATTGTATATGCTTAAGAAACACTTTGAGAGTGAAGTGCCTATGATCATGATATGTAGATGTGTGGATTGAATGTATTCTTATGAACACATAGTGAACATGATAGGAGATGAAAGGTTCTCTCACATAGAATGATTCTAGGTTATAAGTTTTACGCACCTAAAATGAATCAAGCGTGTTATACTAGAATAGGTAGAAGTTGAGACATAGTATCCCTTCATGAATAGTTTGACTTGGTAAGACAAGACCATGCTTGGTAGCTTGAGTTAGGAGTTCCCATGGTAGCCTTTGATTGAGCCATAGAGATTCTCCAATGTCGCTTGAACTAGCATCATAGAATGGTTACACTGTAGCATGACTTGGTTAGGCCAACGCCATTTCATGGTAGCTTAGGATTGACAAATAACACTCTCCTAAGGGTAGCTTGAACTAGCATCATATAATTCTTGCATGGTAGCATGACTTAGTTTGTCAAAGACAATTTCATGGTAGCTAGGATGGAACACTTGCACCTTCCTAGAATAGCTTAGACTTGCATGTTAGTATGTTTTTCCATGGTAGCTTGGTCTAACCCAATATGGTGACTTTCCTTGTATAGCTTGGACTTGCATGTTAGTATGATATTCCTTCTGTAGCTTGGTCTAGCCTACTAGGGTGCTATTCTTTGGTAGTCTAGAATGATAAATAGTAATTATTGAAGTATGATAGCCTAAAGTAGTACTTAACATGTGTAAGATTATGGGGTCTTATTCATGCGTTGCACAAGTATAACTTAAAGCTACTTATGAAGTATGTCTCTTAGGTGTTGCATGCTTAGCTTGGATTGAGTAATAGTACTTTTCCTTGGTAGCCTTGAATAGGTGAATTATGACTATTCATGAGTAATGACTTGTCTTGGGCTAGTAAATAGGTACTCTCCTATGACTATTATGAATAGGAGGGACAAGCCCATAATCTAAGTACTAAGTAGCATGTGTATGATGAAACTAGATTACTTCAAGGAAGTATTGCAAGCATGTTTTAATATGAGATTTGCCTATATGATATATGCTTAGCTTGGATTGTTGCTATAATTGCCTTCCTTGATATGATGGACTAAAGGTAAGGATTCCCTTATCTATGAGAAGTAAGTTAAGGATGACATCCTAAGATAGTAAGTATGATTATTATGACCCAAAAGTGATAATTAGTGTGGGTGGGATTATGGGGTCTCATCCATGCATTGCACAGGTATTCTTTGATGTTACTTTTGAAGTAGTTCTCTTATGATATGTAAGACTAAGGGTTGAATAATGCTTATATGATGCCTATGTTGGATACTTTGCTTATGATTATGATATTGTTTCTTATGCTTATAGTTTATGTTTCATGAAATATCTCTTATGATTATTGCATATGCTAAGTGTCTTGTATAAGACACCTTCGGGGTCAAGTACACTATGTTACGTATAGGGTGTACCCCTAGGTTGTGATAGTCTTTCACATTTCCTTGTTAAAGATATGTGTGGGTGATCCGGCATTGATAGTACCTTTAGAGAGTGTGGGTATGAATGCAGCCTCACCTATGAGGAGATTCCTGTTGAGATTCTTGACCGTTAGGTTCATAGGTTGAGAAATAAAGAAGTCACTACAGTAAGGGTTTTGTGGAGGAATCAGTCCGTAGAATGAGCTACTTGCAAAGCAAAAGTAGCAATGATGGCCAAGTATCCTCCCTATTTTCTTCCTATTCCATTTCTGCTTAAGGTAACAGTTCCTCTGCACTCTCTCAGTTTACTCTTGTGTAATTCAATATCAGTATCCTGTTCCCTTAGTTATCCTTGTAGTTCAAAATATTTGCATGTTCATGAAACTCAGTTCAGTTATATATCAGTTTCTAGTACTCAGTGGTAGGGATTGCACCTCCTTCCCTCCATATTCAACTTGTGTATTCTTCATTCGAAGATGATTGATCACAAGGGGAGATATTTTAACACATCAGACTTTGAGCAACAGTAGAATGACGACTCACTAGAAGGGCCATCATGTCTTAGACGGCCCATCAAGCCCCTCTTGAAGGTCCCCTCATCCTTTTAAAGTAAGGTTGCACCCCCAAGGCCACTATGAAGGACCAGAGAAGCCTAGACAGTTCGTGAAGCGTCACACGGACCGTAAAGTCATCCATGAAGGAAACTTATCAGACTTAGATCTCAGGGTCAAGTTAAAATGATCATATCTTTAGGCACAAACTGAATTAGGTGGTCTACTACCTATTAAATTAAATATCTCTGAAGCCTCTTTCCAACGCAATGGAGTTTACCTAATACCAAGCTCAAAGTAAGAAGTTATGCCCAAAATAGTGAAGCCATGTCAGGCAGAGCATCTTCACGACCTACTTGATAGTCGTCGTGCTTTAGACGGCCCCGTAAAGCTTATCTGTAAGTCACTACATCAGCATTAAGTCAGGATCACATTGGTTTTTTCCCCTACGCATTTGGTACTTAAACTACATTATCTAATGCTTAAACTACGTCATTTTACTCAGTCTAAGCCTAATAATCTAGTAAGAAATTACCTAGAACCCTCATCCTCCTAAAATCATTTAACTTAGAATGAAAATAAGAGAACATAAGTGATAATTTTACCGAGAACAAGCATAGGTCTTCTTCAATTTCAGCCCCAAAATTCAAAGGACTTCTTCGTATTTTACGTCACCAAGGATGTGGGATTTCACTACTGGGTTCCTTCCACCCTTTAGGTCCCTACAATTCAATCAGATCTTCAATTTCTCATAAATTGTTCTGACCTAGGGTTTCTAAAACCTTGAGGATTCATTGTGATTTTTTCTTCTATAGTTTCCACGATCTAAATAACATATTTCCTGGAAAATATGCATAGTTACTAGTATAGAATCGAGAACCATAAGTTGTATTAATTATCAGTATTTCATGAATTATACTTTCTAGGTAAATCCGTCAGAAAATCATCGTTCATAATTTGAATGACATATCTTTCGGTATATACATGTTGCATTCTCAAATAGCATATCAGTATTTTAAGCTACTCTATATTTCAGTATATTTTATCTGTATATATTTAGTTGGGGGTAGACTTGTCACAGAGTTAGACTAGGCTTGAGTGTACTCTTAACATCCCTGAACTATGTACCAACATAGGTTCAGAAGTCCTATTTGTTGGGCTTCAGTTCATAGTGATCACGTGAAAATCATGCCTTTATACCCCTGACAAGGTATATTGGCTCCTCTCAATGGGGCGTATATATCAAACTCCTAATTTTGCTGACATTGTTTATGTCGGTTAATAGTAGCTTCCACAGTCATACTCTTATTGCATTTACCATGTAATCAACATTTATTTTAGTATTCAGTTCAGCATGTTATCATCGTGATTAGTACTTGGCCATTGCATCTAGCTCATTTTTTAGTTCTACTTCAGTATAGTTTATTTCCATGTTTGGTCTATATTGTTCAGTTTATATTGTTTAGCTTCGTATATCTATATTCACCAAGCTCAGTACATTCAAAGTACTGATGAATACTTTCAAGCTACATTGTTGTATGATGTACATTTAGGTGCTTAGCATCGAGATCATTGTTAGTTCAACTTGCGTTTACTTAGTTGTATTTTAATATGCTTGTGATATGATAGACTGAGGGTTAGCTTTGGGTCACTGGTGATCGTAGGTCTTGTGTTGCATCTTAGGGGTAGCCTCGGGGTGTGACACTCCGAGAAACTACCAACGGACTTCCTCTAAAAGAGTGATGAACTCCTTGATGTTCATATTAATCGATTCCATGAAGTGATCAAATTTTAGCTTGAAATCACAAACTTGAAGGACAATATGAGAGAAAATATTGTGGCATATGATGTTCCTCCTCAAGTGGTCAAAAGTGATAAAATAAATTTGAAATTTTAGGAAGAAATAGTTGTGCTTGATATTGAAGAAATCTTGGATATTTGCAAGCTATCCAAGCCAAGATAATCCAAGATGTGACTATCAAGGAAATGATACTATAGTTCCAATAAAAAGTCAACATCCTCATCTCTAATTCATTTGAAAGTAAGTTTCCACTCAATGGAAAAAAAATGATATTCCTTACTCAAAGGAAAGGAAATGAATGATCTAATGTCAACAAAGTGGCCTACTACTTTCTCCTCTCTTTCCTAATGTACCTAAAAAAAATTGATAACTTGGGCAAGAGGTTCAAATCTTCAAAATGGATGGATAAAGTGGGATGCATTATGTGCACATTCTTACCCTCTAATCCTTAGCGGAAAATTGATTTAAATTTGGGGGGAGGTTCCTAGCCTAGAATGGGAAGCATAGAGGTGAGGTATCTTACATTGCACCAGGAAATTGAATTGCATGCTTGATAAGAGGAAACATATCGATTTTAAATTTATGTAATGTAGTTAATTTTATTTTGACTAATCTATGTATTGTGTTAAGTTGAATTTGTAGGTGGAACTTGAAACACTGGTATAGGGGAGCTGCTCTTGCAGAACATCATTCACCAAAGCGATGCCATCGATGCAGATGCAGGTTCTTTTCACACCAGAAATAATGAACTTCGTTAGAAACTGCACCTACGAGCCTTTCTCACAGGTGGTACTTCATAGGTACCAGATTAACTTTTCAATGTCCTTAGTTTTCTAGTCTGGTGTCGAGTTCAAGGAGCCCCTTTAATAGTTTAGTCTTTCATTTTTTCTTTGTGCATTTGGGGAACTATATTCCTTAAATTGGGGGCAGTAGTATTTGGGTTGGTTTATTATATTTGTTGAATAGTATACCCTTGTCAGGCTATTTTGATGTTTTTATCAGATGATGTGCCCTCATCGAATTATATTTTTTATTATGGATGTGTTTGGATTAGTGTTTTTTTATTATTTTTGTATTTTTTTTAGTAGCTTACTATTTTATTTTATGATGACGATTAGTGGTGGTTCCCCACAATAAATAGAGTGTCTTAAGAGAAAATCATGATATGAGAAAATGTGTTGAGGGGTTTTTGTATGGTGAAGTCTCAGTAGCCATCTCTCAAAAAGATGCATGAACTTACTCGATGATGGACCGTGTGACGTCTTTCTTAAGGGAAATTGTCATCTTCTTGGGAGGACATGACTTGTTTTGTAGTATCAAAGTAGCCCTACACCGTGAAAGAAAACCGAGTACTCCTAAAAAAAATTGGAAAAAAAGGATGCAGAGAATGATGTTGTGACAACTCTTAGGGCTCTTTTAGTTACATGTTACGAATTGGTAGTTTAAAAAAGATGTTGCGTTCTCATATGAAAGGATATGAAAATGGATCCTTCTTTATTAATTTGCATGGCATGTGTGGTGAGGTTGCTTAAATAAAATTCTTATGTTTGCTTGTGTTATCTAGAAGTTGTCATGTTCGTATTATAATATTGGTCCTAATTACATTTTATTGGGAAATGAAACCCACTTGACCTTAAAAGTCTACCATTGCACTAAATATATCCCTAGTCATCCCCTTTTGATATTAATATTTTTTCTTTGGCAAACAAGTTACAGGCCTTACCCTCTTTGAAAAAGTAAATCCTCTTTTTAAATCATCCCTCTTTGAACTCTAAAATAAAGTGGAAAATGCGGCTAAAGTCCTAAGTTGATGGTGATGTTAACTACACGGTGGATGAAAATTGATCAATCAAAGAATAAGTCAAAGAAAGGAGGAATATACGATATATGAAGTGAATTCTTGTAAAAGATAGGAAAAGAAATAAAAATAATTCCTCCAATAATGTGAACTTTTTGCCTGTGGGGCATCTAGCTTGAACTGAAAAGAAGATTGTGACTCTAAAAATAATGTTAAATGGTGATACGGAAAGTGAAAATTGTATGTAGAGTTCAAGGAGACTATAGTCACCGTCACCCAAAATGATATCCTAACCTTCCCAAAGCTTACATTACAAGCTTGATAAAAGCCAGTTGTTATTCCCAAGAATTTGTTTTTAACTCATTGTTGATTGAAAATAAGGGCAAGCATATGGTTTGGTACTTGTAAGCATGAGAAGTTCCTTGCGATAGTGAGTGTTTTTGTATTCGTCGCATGTATTGTTCATATTTTGTGAGTGATTTTTGGGATATTCTTTCTGGAGAGTGTTTCAAACCCCGTGACTACCCCTTATACGCGACAGCAAACTTAGGGTCATAAATGATCTTAATCTAACATTATGAAATGACATGACACAAAGATGAACATAAAAAGATAATAAATAAAGAATGCATAAATAACATCTTAATATTCTATCAAGATCACATAGACAAGAATATGATTATGAAACAAACAAATTCTACACTTTCTGACTGAAGAGCCTCTACTAATAGTAGTGGCTAGGACAAGCACCTAGCTCACTCTAACTACCTAAAATTAAGAGTAAATGAGCTCAAAGAAATTATAAAGGTTTTCCTTTAATAGATGATGACTCAATAACACTCATGTCGCAAAGTAGAGATAGTACAATTTACCAATTGAATATGGAGTGTCAGAACCTATATTATCAAACATTATAGGCACAAAGTATGCAGTTAGTACTTTGAATATACTTAGTTTGATGAATATGGGTAAAAAAATAGTATATGAACATATTAATTTTGTAAAACACGTTGATGCAATGACCAAATAAAATAACATGAAGCTGAGATATACTTATCTACAATACATAAGTAGAAGGTCATGCAATATCTGAAAATATGATTGTGGAAGATACTAAAACTGGCCTATACAATTTTAGCTACAATATGGAGTTTAGTGTACTTCCTCCACACTGAAAGAGAGTGTCCAATACTTGTCATAGTGAGGGACATGATAACTGAGCTAAGGTGGATTCACTAGGTATTTTGTATCTGGGTCAAATCCTACGGTGGCACATAGTTCTCGAAATTAGAGATTGCTACTAAAGGTCTGTCGATGTTGACCAGAAACCTTCATCCCTAAAATCCACTCTCTTCCAAGTATACTCTCAATGGATAAATGCACAATCTAGGAATAGTAATACTAATAACTAATACAGACTGAGTAGCTCTTAAATCATAATAACTGAAAATGGCTAAGAGATACTTTATTTAAAAGCATCTAAATACCGATAATATGTTAATCTGATATATGC
The DNA here is from genome assembly GCA_029582605.1 of Solanum gracilifrons. Classification (NCBI taxonomy): domain Eukaryota; kingdom Viridiplantae; phylum Streptophyta; class Magnoliopsida; order Solanales; family Solanaceae; genus Solanum; species Solanum gracilifrons. The sequence goes on along the minus strand of JAJOOH010001735.1, from coordinate 26,446 downwards.
ATATGAAATATCATAATTCTCAGTATAACTGAAATGCACTTTATCTAAACGCATCTAAAATCATGTAAACTTGATATTCTCAAAAATATGCATTCTGAAATCCTCAAATTTTGAGTCATCAAAATACTTGTATATTTATAGTTCATGAAAATACCATAGAAAACCTCAAATTATAATTGAAATCATAAGTGAAACATGCAATTTGTGGACTGATCACTAAGAAAAACAGATTTTTATAATAAAAACTCATATAGATCATAGAAAGCATAGGAATCATAATCATCATAAATTTCTAGTTTTATTAGGACTCGATGGGTAGAGAGATACCCATTGATGAAATCCCACATACATGGTGTAAAACCTAGCTTGAATTCCTTCAATGGCGGCTCATAACTTGGAACCCTATTTCTTTCTGTGGGAGAAGACTTGAGATAGAAGAAATCTAATTTATGAGAGTTAGGAGAGAATGAGAGGCTAGGTCATAAGGAATCACTTAATCCCAATAAAAATAGTGTAAATCGATGTAGTATGGGAATTAAAAGTGTGGAGAAGACTAAAATAACCCTGATTGAAAAACTTACGGAGGCCTTTCACGGGCAGTACAACACTTCACGGTCTATGAAAGTGATCCTGAATGGCAGGGGGGTTCTTGATTTTGAGGACCAACTTATATGGGCAGTTCTACCCATATAACCCCTACGGGTCGTACAACTACCAGTAAAAGGAAATATTTTTCAGAATTTTAAGAGCTTGGTTCATAGATTGGTACATAACTTGTAAAAGCTTTAACGGTCTATGAAAATCACCTCAAAATATTTCCAATTCATTAGTTTTTCTTTACGGATATCTTTACTGCCCGTGGATCCTTTCACAGTTCGTGAAAGAGTCACTACAAACCCTACCTTGCTATTTTAGTTCTTTTTTACTTTCTGAGGTCTGATATGGGCTTAGGAACCTTTAAGGTGTTACAATATCTCCCTCGTGGTAAATTTTGTCCACGAATGTAATCTAATTAAGCTAAAAAGACTAGGGAAGGATGTGCCACCCAATAATGAAAGCTAAACATTGAGTATTGAAGGAGTGACTAACTCTAAGCCTAAACATAAAAACTGATCTGATCTCATAAACATGCATGCCCACTAAAACATGAGAATACTAGAAGATATGAATCTGAAAGAGTTTTAAGGAGGAACTTTTTCCTCACATTGAAACTGAACTGATAGGAAAGATATGGGGATACATGGACATCATATTTACTTCTAATTACTCCATAAGAATTTCACTGAAGAGCCTTCTTTATTCGTCAAATTATGAACCCGATGGTCAATATTCTAAACTGGGACCTCTACATAACAGAAACATTCCTTCACACGGACACTTTCGCCCTTCTTCAACAAAGACACATGAAACACTAGGTGATGTGCTACTAACACCGAAGGAAAATCCAACTCATAAGACACATTAACAAAATGTCTCACAATCTAGTAAGGACCTACATAATGGGAACTAAGCTTTCCTTTCTTACCAAACGTCATCACCCTTTTAATTTCATGGGTGTAATATTCATATAAACCCAATCATCAACAACAAATTCAAGATCTTTATTCCTCACATCTACCTAAAAGGTTTGTCTACTATGGGTTGTTCTCAACCTTTCTCTAATGTGACGAACTATCTCCATAGCGTCATGAACTAAATTGGTCCCTAGAAATCCACTTAACCAACTTTAAACCAACCTATAGGAGACCTACACCTTCTACCATAGAGTACATCAAATGGAGCCATATAAATATTAGAGTGATAACTATTATTATGGGCAAATTCAATCAAAGTAAAATAATCATCCTAATTACCTTTAAAGTCAATAACACAAGCTCTCACCATACCTTCCAAGGTCTGAATAGTTTGTACATACTGACCATCTATATGTTGATTCAAAGTTGTGTTAAGCTTAACCTGAGTATGAATACCTTTTTTAAATGATCTCCAAAATTGAGAGGTGAAGTGAGTAGTACTTCTATGTGATAGAACTCCATGCAATTTAACAAACTCCCAAATATAAAGTCTAACATAATCCATGGATGAATAGGAAGTCTTAACGGGAAGGAAATAGGTTAACATAGTCATTCGATCTACAACCACCCAAATTGAATCATATTGATGACACGTGTGAGGCAAACCTGTAATGAAGTACATAGTTAAATCTTTCTACTTCCAAGTAGGAGTACTAATAACCTGAGTAATACCACCTGGTTCTTGATGCTCAACCTTAACATTTTGGAAATGTAGACACTTATCCATGAATTCCACAATTTCCTTCATTCAATTCCACCGAAAAACTTTTTGTAGATCATGGTACATCTTAGTGGCTCCCAAGTGAATAGAATACCGAGAATTGATAGCATCTAATAGTAAATGTTTCCTCAACTTATCAACATCTGGACCACATAAATGACCTTGATCAGAAAGCACAACATCTCCTCTTTGGGAGAAAGCATCAATAGTTCTTTTGAGAACTACTTTCTTTAACTCATCCAAATTCATATCATCATCCTATTTTGTCTTAACATCCATCACAAAAGATGATTTGGACCCATTCTGAATGATAAATACACCATCATTTGAATAAAAAATATGAACTCCCAAGCGAGAAAGTAAATGAATATCACAACCTAACTCTTTTTTCTCATCCTCAATGTGAGAAACATATGGACAACCTACTAAGAGCATTTGCCAGTATATTAGGTTCATCTAAATGGTAAAGGAAGCTCATGTACTCAAGCCATCTCCCTTGCTGAAGATTTAATTCCTTCTGTTTGATCAAGTATTAAGACTTTTATGATCGTTGAACACGTCCATATAAGAACCATAAATAAAGTGACTCCAAATCTTCAAGGGAACCACTATCGCTACAAACTCTAAATCGTGAGTCGAGGTAATTCTTCGCATGAATCTTGAATTGTCTCGAAGAATAAGCCATGGCCTTCCCATGTTTCATCAACGCATGCACTAGGCAAATCGCAAAGGTATCACAATACACTGCGAAATTATCCGAACCTTATGGTAGAGGCAAAACTAGGGCTACGGTAAATCGAATCTATAATTCCTGGAAACTCTTCTCACAAGCTTTGGACCACTCAAATTTACATTTTTATGAGTCAACCTAGATAAAGCAGAAGAAATATAAGAAAATCTCTCAATAAACCGTAGGTAGTAACCTGCTAAACCAAATAAACTCCTAATACCTGAGGTTGAAAGAAGTCTAGGCTAATTTTTAATCACCTCAAACTTTTTAGGATCAACTTCAATACCCTCTCCTGAGACTATATGGGCAACAAATGTTATGGACCTCAACTAATATTCACACTTATTGAACTTAGCAAACAACAAATGGTTCTTAAGAATCTCCAAGACAATCCTCAAATGGGTTGCATGCTCATCCTCACTACAAGAATCAATCAAAAAGTAATATATGAAGACAGTGATGAACATATCGAAATATTGTTTGAACACCATGATCATTAAATCCATGGAAATTGTAAGGGCCTTTGTTAGTTCAAAAGATAAAACCAAAAATGCATAGTGACTATGTCAAGTCCTGAAAGCTATCTTTGGAATGTCACATTGCTTGATCTAATTTGATGATAGCCCAATTTGAGGTCCATCTACAAAATGAAACTTCCACCCATAAACAGGTCGAACAATTCATCAATCTGGGGGATGTGATAATTATTCTTTATTGTGACCTTGTTCAATAGCCGATAATCGATGAACATTCTAAGAGAACCCTTTTTCTCACTGATGAATAGAATTAAAGAACATCATGGAGATTTACAAGGTCAGATGAAACCTTAATCTATAAAGTCCTTTAACTTATTTTCAAATCATTAAGCTTAGTTGGAGCCATTTTGTAATGAGAGATAAAGATAAATTGGGTATCTAGGAAAAGGTGTCACGCCCCAGATTCAAGGGCGCAATTGGCTCCTAATGCCAGAACTAAAGCTCGAGCCTACCCTGCTGAACCATTTGCTACTAGCGCATGGTAGCCACAAACAGTCAAAAAAATAAATAAGTATATATCGGCTAAAAATTAAGCCCTCAGCCGGCAAGGCCCCTGTCAACTGATCAATAAAAGAAACAGCTACTCCCAGAAAATCATATAAATAAATAGCCAACTAGCACAGAAGTCCTGGTTGGGCCGTCGAGGCCACCAAGATATCTATACCTAAACTAAAAGCAGGTATATATCAAAACAATACAGCAAACAGCTCACAATCTTTCGCAAACCAACAACATAGGCCAGCATGGCCATAATGTAGCTAAAAACCACACACACTAGTCTGCCAGCCTCTAAGATTAGTAAAGATTGGTGGGACAGGGCCCCAGCCTACCCATGAGAATATATAAAACAAAAGGAAACAAACCTCCCAACACTGGCAGCAACGGAGGAAAGGGGCTGATCAACCGAATAAAAGTCAATCTTGCTGCTGAGGAGGTCTATTGGGTCGTCTGTCCGGACCTGCATGCATGAATGCAGCGCCGCCAAGGCAATGGGGCGTCAGTACTAAATAATGTACGAAGTATGTAAGGCAATAGAGTATGATGAGGTATCCTGCTATGGTGGAATAATCTGATAAATAAATCAAGGATAAGTTAACTGTACTGACCTTCTCTTAAGTCTTAACTTATCAAAAATAATAAAACCACAACCTAACCAAGCCCCCATAAGCTCGGCAGGTACAAACAACACACAAAGCCACCTACTCAGGCCCCCATCAGCTCGGAAGATGCCAATCAGCCTGTATACCCCTATCGGTAGTCCCCTAGGACAGCAGGCAATCACATAGCCCTCTTAGGCATCAACATAGCTTATAGACAACTCATAGACCTCTTAGGAAACAACATAGCGTTGTAGGAAGCACATAGCCTTATTAGGCGTCAGTATATATCCCTGTAGGCAACTCATTGCCCTTCTAGGCATCAATATACCCTCATAGGCAACTCATAGCCTTTCCAGGCATCAATATAGCCCCGTAGGAAACTCATAGCCCTTTTAGGCGTCCATATAGCCCTGTAGGCAGAACATAACCCTTCTAGGCATAGATCACATTCCTGCAGCTAACCACAATAGCCCAAAGGCAACAATAACAATCCAATAGCTAAAAGCGAGCAGTCTAATTATAAGCAACCTATACAAATAGCCTCTAAGTCGTGTCCAACATACGATGCTACTACTGAATAAGAATCCCGATATGAGAGGATTATACGCACTCGAGTAGCCAACAATCAACAATAATGGCTACAAGTATAACAGTGATAACAACACAATTACATTACTCCTAAGCTTTAAGGAAACATGCCATAGGAAGAGAATAGCCTTAACATACCTTTTTCGCTAAATTCACATGGCCTAACGACTTTAACTCATAATTCCCTCGATAATGCAACAAGGTAGGACCATAACCAACACACAAAAATAAAAGATACCATGACAATATGATAAAAGATATGTATTTCCATCGCAAATTGATGTTTTCTTCTTTTAAAAGATATAGTCGATGAAAGAAGGGTCTTACGTCGATCTTAGGTTCGTAATTCACCTCAAAACCTTCAAATATATTCGAACCCTTGCTGTCCCATCACTAAAGTGTGATATGCTACGCAATCAATAAAAGATATTATACCAAGATGATGAGCCCAACGCGTAGAACAACTTTCGTCAAGGACTTGAGTCGAGAAAATCTATAGTTCACTTGATAGTAGAAATGGGTTTCTTTAATTTCTCTGTTTTTTAGCTTAAAAATGGAGAAAAAGGTCGAAAGAGAAGATATATGTAACATTCCACCGACTTAGGGCCCCACCTCACGTGTCTGCTTGCACAGTCCCACGAAAATGTGAATATCTCTCTATTATGAAGTCATATGAACGAACGGTTTGATGCGTTGGAAACTAGACTCGTAGACCTTCGATTTTATAGCTCACGGGGACCATAACTCCTCATAGATTGGGAGAAAACGTCCGAGACATTTGACTCAAATTTCAGACAAATCTTTAAAAAAGGAATTTACGGTAACTTTCGCCAACTTTTATTTTGTCACTTACCTAACTTCAAAACTTGAGATACCACACTTGAACACTTAAAATATCACATAACACATCATTTTTAATTTACTGCTCACCCTCCTTGTCTTTCCACGAAGATTCGAGTTAATTTAGACGTTTTGAAAAGTTGGGGTGTTACTAAAGGTCTATTCAAAAATCAATCTCCCTTTCTAGAAGAACGCTGTAAGATCTTTGGGACACATGTCTAGGGATTAATTCACTATAGAAACTGATGGAAGAGTTTTGGTTTTTGAAATAGTATCCTTAACCCAAACTAAATGATAGATACAACCCTTAAAAAAGATCTTTCTAGCCTTAAGACACAAGATAAATTGACCTATGGGTGCTGAGGTACTATCCTTCTCTTTAATGACTAATTTATTAGGAAACAAAAATTTAATATCATGACCCAAGGTAGCCCGAGGCATAACATGGTGTATAAGAGTAATACGTCCAAACTTACACCTCAATTAAGAGATATAAACGGTCGAAGTCAATTTATAAAACTCAACGTGACTTGAGGTCGATCCCATAGAGAATTTCTTTACAAAAATGATTTCACTGTCGTGTTTTACTCAAATGTCGTTATTATTTCATAAATAAACAATTACTGAAAGTAAAATGGGTTTAGCATTAACGTTTTGGTAACCAAAGTTGTAAAGTATAGTCTAACTCAACAATGAACAAAATATCAGTTTTGAAGTTGTTTCAATAAGTACTGAAACTAGGATTGTGTTCCCCATAACGTTGCATCTAATGTTCTTCCATAGTTGAGTTTGAGGCAATTTACCTCAACAAAATACATGCGAGTTAGCTATATCTGGCACTTCTCAGTCTACTCAGATAATCTTCACTCAAGTCCTCTCAGTTCTAGAGTATTACACGGTTTACCCTCGCTTACACTAGTTTTAAAGTTCTTTTCTCTCGAACTCAAATTTTGACTCCAATTAGTTAGATTAGTTTAGCTTTTTCCTAACTATCATTTTTCTCTCAAACGAATGACAGATACAGGCTCACTCTATTGCATACACTCATCAGAATACATGAATAACGAAAGCTAAACTACAGTTTGTAACCACATATTGCCATTCATTCATTTTACGAAATTACATTTATAATTACGTCATGGATCCCAAAATCCCAGTTGTGGTGTTTAGCAACTCATGATTTCACATAAATGTTTAGCAATATCGAATGAAAATATGTTAGAAAATACTTACGAGAATAAGCAATCAACAACCACATTGATAATTCAAGAACCGAAAATCCAAACTTCAAACTTAATACAATGTTCAAATCGAAAATCACAAACTGAGAATAGTGAAAACTTCTTTGTCGTCCAAGGTAAGATAAGATAAATATTAAAAAACGACATAATTCATTCAAATAATTGTTTTAAAAAAGAGTCCTACTCGGAGTAGGACTGAAATGTGGGCAGCGTCACGGGCAGCTTGACGGTCTGTCCCAAGCTTCACGGTCCGTGAAGCCTCCCGTTGTCTATACTAGGAGTTCCCCAAAAATATTTGTTCAAGACATGTACTGTGTACCACAGACACTACCACGAGTCGTGACAATGACCACGATCCATGTAGTTGTCTGTGGTCTTCACTTGGTAACTTTTCTCTTCAACTTTGCAAAGCTCTTTCACTGTATCATTACCACGACATGCACCACGGGACGTTGTGAGGATTACGTCTCGTGAAGTCATTTGTGGTCTTCACTTGGTTCAGTTGCATTTTCGACTTTTACTTACCGATTCACTGGTTCACTTTCACAACTGACCCCACGGACCATTATGAGGACCACGGTCCCTGAGGTTGGCCGTGATATTTACCCGGTCCAACTTACTTTCAACTCCTCCAATACCTTCACACTTGTTCAGCTTCACGACCAGCACCATGGTTTGTGATAAGGACCACGACCCATCTATGTGCTCGTGGTCTTAACTTGATCACCGTCATTTCATGCTTCTTTTTTAGTTTCCCACACAGGCAAGAATCTGTCTAAACATTCAACAAACATATCAAATCTTCCATAAATACACTCGATTTGAGTATTAATCCTTAGTTTTCAAGCATCAAATGTGCGAAGATTTCACGGCACATCAAAGACACCGAGATGCCCCATAGAAGCCACTTAGCATTTGATCATATTAGATAATAGAATATAAGAGAGTGAAATGACAATTTCAACATATAAACATTTTATAGAGAAAAGCGGAAGTCTAAACATTATCTCAAAGCCATCTAGTACATAAGAATGACTGGGACGTATCCCGTAAATCATGTTCCAATACTGAAAGTAAAGAAAAAAGGGAAACAAAAGCTCATTTTTTGGAACATAAGGACTCACCATTCTGCAATCTTCTAGATGAGATCTCTAACCACAGAACTGTGAATCTGTAAGATCGGTCCCTACATTTTGGGGAAATGTAGGCAATAGTATGTGTTAGTACAAATATGTATTAAGTAATACAACCATGCATGAAGCATAAAAATTATGATAAAGGTCATTTTCATACTATACCATAACCAATTTAAAATATGATACGAAAGAGTTAGAAAACATAGTCAATACACATGGTCAATGCAAGTGGTCATCGTCTTAAAACACATGTGAGATACTTATGAAGTAAACTTTATTCATTAATGTAAGATATTTACCTATAAACGACATGTTAGACCACGTGAGCTATTAACATGGAATCCGGTTTATCCAACACTGAAAAAGGGTGTCCTACTTTCTAAGGTAAGACCATGAACTTCTAGCTTACGTGGATCCACTAGCTAATGTCTACCTAGACAATCCTATGTTGGCACATAGTTTATGGGACATGGTTAATCGCCACTTGTCCGCTCGGTTCTAAGCTTAACTCCACGGAATTTATATTGTTCTTTTTCATCTTTTCATTAAGAGACTTGGCTAATCGTCTCTTGTCCTTACATCATGTGACATGGGTAATTGCCTTTTGCCTTTTATTAGAGGACATGGGTAATCGCATTTTTCCTAATTCTTAGAATAGCTCCTTAACATTAATTCATTTTAGATCTGAAGGCCTTTCAACCTTAGAATTCTTTTATGTGAGAAAACCTTTCACATTCATGTATGAAGTAGTTATGTGAGCAATCCTTTCACATCAATTAACCACGTCAACAACATATAGGCTTTTAATCTCAAAGCAATTACATCATATCTCATCAATTCCATAAAAACATGCATAATTCCATAAATTCACTTTTCATAGTGCAAAACCCACTTTCAATCATCAATATCAAGAAAACATGGGTTAGACATTGGTTCATGGGGATTCATCTTAAAATCATGAGATTATATCAATTCATGCATAAGAGTTCATAAATCAATTAAGTAAATTAACATTGAAAGGAACCCATGAAATGGAAGAAAACTCTAACTCAATTGTGGATTACCACTTTGTAAATTGGAGAATTTAGGAATTTCATGGAGGAAAGGGCTCCAAGGATGAAAACTATCAAACTCCAATAAAAAAATATTGCTTTAAATGCTGGAATTAGAGGCTTGACTTGAAACCCTAGGTTGACTCCTTCTTCTTCAAGCACTCTAAAGAGAGAAATATTTTGAAGAGGAAACTTGTTCTTCTTTTAAGAAATTGAGAGAATGATTTCATTTGGGGAAATGGGGGTAAAACACATATATAGAGCTTTAGGTGAAAGATAAAATGACATAGTATTAGGCTAGAATAATTATTAAAATACTGAAAAACCCCTAACTAAAATAGTTGTCGCCTCTACCAGTGGTTAGACCTACGGTCCGTAAGTCCAACAACGGATCGTTTTGGTCGACTGTTATTGGATTCGGAAACCACTAAATTTGGACCCCCAACAATGGACTAGACATACCGTCTTTGAGTCCCTCGACGGACCATGGTCCAGGGCATTAGGTTCCAACTTTTACCTCAAATTTCTTCTAAGTTTGGGACTTACCTACGAATCCTACCTATGACTCGTACGTTAAACGACAGACCATTCTAGTGAACTGTCAAGAGAGTACTGAAAGTTATCATTTTTTAGGAACCTGGGCTAGCCATCTACGGATTTGACCTATGGTCCTTGTGTAAGTCTACGGGTCGTAAGTTGCTCCATCGGTACTGGCACCAGATCTTACAAAAAGCTGAATTTCTACCCTTTCAAATTTTAGGTGTTACAATATCTTCCCCTTGGGGACATTCATCCTCGAATGAGATTTAAGACATCATAAAGAAGATATGAACTCGATCTAATATCCCACCATTCATGCAATTGCATAAATGCATATATACGAGGAGGAAACATCGACTCCAAGCTAAAGCATGTTCAAAACATCATATCACAAAATATATGTGCAACTTATACTCAAATGGACATAAACATGCAGAAATCAATAAGGTAAACTCATTTTCTCAAAATTTAAGTTTTCATGAATCATACATAATGAGGAAATCATGGGAATATCTAAGACACAAGAAACCTAATGAATAAACCATGATGAGCTAAATACCTCAAGCTTGAGTAAGGATGGAAGGGAAAAGATGAGGATAACAGGACATCATATCTGCCTCAGCCTCCCAAGTAGCACCCTCAACTAACTAATTCCTCCAAAGAACTTTCACGAAAGAAACTTCTTTATTTCTCCACTTCTTAACTTGCCGGACTAAAATCTCAACCGGAACTTCCTCATAAGAAAGATTCTCCTTAACTTACAAACCTTCTATGGGAATTTTAGATCTCGGATCTCCAACAGATTTCTTCAACAAGGAGACATGAAAACCTGGATGTAAAAATTCAGACTCATTAGGCAATTCTTGGTCATAAGCAACCTTGCTAATTCAGCTCAAAACCTGATATTGGCCTACATAATGGGGACTAATCTTCCCTTTCTTCCAAAATCTCATTACACGCTTCATTTGTGAAATATTCAAGTAGACCCAATCATGAACATCAAACTCAAAATCTCTTCTTCTAACATTAGCATAGGACTTTTATCAACTCTGAGCCGTTTTCAACCTTTCCCTAATAAGTCAAATTTTCCCCATAACCTCATGTACCTATTCGGGACCTGTCAAAGCAACTTCACCCACTTCAAACCAACATATAGGAGATCTACATCTCCTACCATATAAGGGCTCAAATGAAGCCATACCAATACTTGAGTGGCAACTATTGTTATATGCAAATTATTTCAAAGGCAAGTTATCATCCCAATTACCCTTGAATCAATTACACATGCTCTCAACATATCTTCCAAAGTTTTGATTGTACGCTCTGTTTTCCCATCGGTTTGTGGATGAAAGGTTGTACTAAGCTTAACATGAGTACCAAGACCCTTTTGGAAAGATCTTCAGAACTGAGAGGTTAATTGGGTACCACGATCGAAGATAATGGATGAGGGCACTCAAGGACACTTCACCATTTCCTTCAAATACAACTTAGCATAGTCCACTGTTGATTAAGAAACCTTGATGGAAATGAAATGACCCAATTTTGTTATTCGATCCACGATAACCCAAATCAAATCATGTTGGTATCGGGTGCATGGTAAACAACCAATGAAATCCATATTCAAATTTCCTCACTTCTAAATAGGAATACTAATGTCTTGGGATAGACCTCTCAGTTTTTTATACTCAAGTTTCTCTTGTTGACGATTAGGACATTTAGCTACAAACTCCACAATATACTTCTTCATCCCATTCCACCAATAGGTTTCCCGCAAGTGATGGTACATGTTGATGGCTCCCGACTGAATTGAATATCGAGAACTATGGGCTTCCGACAAGATCTGATCTCTTCACTCATCAACATTAGGAACACACCTTGAGATCTAAGTACCCATCTCCCCCTTGGGAGAAATCGTCTACAGACTCTTAAAGCAGCATTTCTTTTAATTCACCCAAAATCTGATCAAGACTGTGGTTTGCCTTCACATCCGCTACAAAAGATAATTCTGAAACATTGTGAACCATAACACCACACATGGTAGGGTCAACTAATCGAGCACTGAATAGGGCTAATCTATGAACATCTCGAACTAACCTTTTCTTACATTCCTCAATATGAGAAATATTGCCCACCAATAATCCACTAAGTGCATCTTCTACCACATTCACCTTACCATGGTGATAGAGGACACTCATGTCATAATATTTTAGTAACTCATGCCACCTCCTTTTGCAAAGATTTAGATCTTTTGGGTTATACACATATTGCAAACTCTTGATGTCTGTAAAGACATCTAGTTGAACACCATACAAATAATGCCTCCCAATCTTTAAGGCAAAAAATACCGCTGCTAGTTCAAGGTCATGAGTAGGATTATTCTTCTCGTGAATCTTAAGGTGCCTTGAAGCATAGGCAATGATTTTCCCATTTGCCATAAGTACACATCCTAGCCCAATTCTAGAGGCATCACAATAAATAATAAAACCATCAGTCCCTTCTGGCAATGTCAAAACCGTAGCGGAAGTAAGTCTATCTTTCAATTCTTGGAAACTCTTTTCACATGTTTCACACCATATGACCTTAACCTTCTTTAGAGTCAATCGTCAATGGAGAAGCAATCGAAGAGAACCCTTAAACAAACCTTCTATAATAATCGGCAAGACCCAAGAAACTTCTAATAATCGAAGGGGTTATAGGTCTAGTCTAACTCTTAACCGCATCTGTCTTCTTACGTACTACCTCAATACCCTTACTAGAAAAATATGCCCAAGAAAAGCAACAAACCTTAACAAAAACTCACATTTGCTAAACTTTGCAAAGATTTGTTGGTCCTGAAGGACTTGCAACACAATCCTCAAATGATCGGTATGCTCATGTTCACTTCCTGAATAGATCAATATGTCATCAATGAACACAATCACAAACATATCAAGGTATTTTCTAAGCACGTTATTCAGCGAATCCATAAATTCCTCCGGAGCATTAGTCAAACGGAACGACATTACCAAAAACTCATAATGAACATATTGAGTTCAAAAAGTCATCTTCAGAATATCATCTTCATTCACCCTCAATTGGTGATAACCCGACCGAAGGTCAATCTTAAAGAAATAACTTGCTCCTTGAAGTTGGTCAAACAAATCATCTATCCTTGGAGAAGATAATTATTCCTAATGGCAACCACATTCAATTTCCAGTATTCAATACACATACGGAGCAAACTATCTTTCTTTCGAACAAACAAAATTGGAGCACCCCATGCAGAGATACATGGTTAGATGAAACCCTTATCCAACAAATCTTTCAACTGCTCCTTTAATTCCTAAAGTTCTGTCGGAGCCATACGATAAAGAGGAATATAAATAGGTTGTGTATATGGGAAAAGGTTAATACCTAAGTCTATTTCACTTTTGGGAGGAATACCGGGTAAATCATCAGGAAACACTTTCAAAATATCCTTTATAATGGGGACCGACTCAAGAGCAGGGTTCTCAGAATCTATATCTCTCACCCTAACCAGATGTTAAATCCAACCCTTCAAAATTATCTTCCTAGATTTAAGACAAGAAACAAACTGACCCTTAGGCATAGAATTTCCCCCTTTCCACTATAAGAAGGGTTCATTTGGAAACTGAAAGTTCACTACACGGATTCTACAATCAATAGAAGCATAGCACGAGTGCAACCAATCCATACAAAGGATAACATCAAAATCTAGAATATCAAGCTCTACAAGGTCAAAATGAAGTGACTACATGGGATAAGGAGACGGGACACTTTCTATAGATCCTCTTAGCCAGAATAGAATCACCAATAGGAGTAGAGATTGAAAAAGGAGCTAATAACACATCCAGAAGAATATTAAACCTCATAGCCACATATGGCATTACAAAGACAAGGTAAAACTGGGGTAAAGTAAAGCATAAACATCAAGTTGGAAGACTTTTAATATACCGATAACCACATCATGAGAACCCTCTTGTTCAGCACGAGTCTAAAGTACATAAAATTTGCTTTGCTTCTAACTTCCGCTAGGACCAGATGAAGGATTAGGTTGAGGTCGTCGACAATTATCTCCCCAATTCTTCAAAACGGAGGGAAAATCCCTTATCTTGTGGTCCATCTTACCACAGCCAAAGCAAGCATTGGAACCCACGAGACATCTACCCTCATGCTTCTTTTCACACTTACCATAAGTAGGCAATGAAGATCCACTACCATTTCCTCCTTGAGGCTTAGGGTTAGACACCTTATCTTTGTTGAACTTAGGAGGAGCATTGGATGAACCTTGGTCGAAAAACCTTCATCGGAACATAAAATGACAACGTCTATCAGACTTTGAGTGTGAGAAGTTACAATTGCCAGACTTAGCCCTCTTTGCCTCACTAGACCCTTCCTTGTCTTTCTCCAGTTAAATTTCTTGAGCATGAACCTTGAGATGAGAAATGTCCATATCGTTAACAAGCATAGATTTACTATATTCCTTAACTACCATCTTGGATAATCTCGAAACGAACTTACTAATCCTTGCCCTAGGATCGGCAACCATGGTAGGACCATATTTAGACAAATGTGTGAATTTCAACTCATATTCCTTCACACTCATATTTCCTTGACAAAGGTTGATTAATTCAAGAATTTTTTCTGCCGTCATCTCAAGGGGTAAGCACCTATAAAGAAAAGCAACTTTGAACTTTTCCCAATCAAAAGGACCAATTTCTTCCGCTCTCCCTTCTTTCCATTTGTTCAAACATATTTGAGCAACACCCTTAAGTTAATAAATGGTCGATTACACATTTTCCACCGGCATCACTCTGATGATCATCAACACATTGTAAACCTTATCAATGAACTTTTGAGGGTCTTCCTAAACATTAGAACCGTGAAACTCCACAAGATTAATTCTAGTGAAATCCCTCACTCTAGATGTCGATGAACCCACATTTGGGCTCACGGGGACCACAACCTCCCTATTGTCTTGAGCCGTAATGGATTTAGTCAAAACTTGAAAAGCAGCCCTAAACTCCACATTAGTCACTTACCCGGTGAAAGGGTCGACCGATATTTGAGCTTGAGGAGAAGCCTCTTGATTCACATTCTATCCCACATTCCTTCTAGCAAATGCCTTTCGAGTAGCCATATCATGTAGAGCATCAGATAAGGCTTAGGAGATAGACATTATAGAGTTAAACTCTATCGCATGGCATTAGTGTAATGAAAGAAGTAGAATTTCCTAAACATATTATAGCCTCTCATTCATAAATGTGGCACCATTCACACTCATGAACAAGAACCTACTCGACGTGACTTATCAAACTTCCTAGGACCCTTCTAAACCTTGTGCTCTGATTAGCATGTTTTTCACGACCCAAGGTAGCCCAAGGCGTAACTTGGCGTATAAGACTCTGAGAGGCCCCATACAAGCCACTTAGCATTCATCATACAAGATAATAGAATATGAGAGATTTAAATGACAATTTTAACATAATAATGTTTTATAGGGTAAAGCGAAAGTCTAAACATTGTCTCAAACCCATCTTGTACATAAGAATGATTCAGGCGTAGACCGTACATTATGTTCGAAAACTGAAAGTAAAAACAAAAGGGAAACCTATGCTCGACCCTTTAAACATGAGCACTTACCAATATACAAATTTCTAGATGAGATCCCTAGACATGTAATTGTGAATCTTTAAGATCGGTCTCTAATTTGGGGAAAATGTAGGCAAGAGTATGCATTAGTACAAATATTTACTAAGTAAGATAACCATGCATGAACCGTAAAAATCATGATAAATGGGAATTTTCATATTATACCATAACCAAGTTAAAACATGATATGAAAGACTTAGAAAACATAGTCAATACACATGGTCAATGCAAGTGGACACCATCTTAAAATTCATGTGAGATACCTATGAAGTAACCTTGATTCATTAATGTGGGAGAATTACCTTTAACTGATATATAAGACCATGTGAGCTATAAACATGGAATATAGTGTCTCCCACATAAAAAAGAGTTGTCCTATTTGCCAAGGTAAGACCATAAACTTCTAGCTTACGTGGATCCACTAGCGAATTTCTATATAGACAATCCTAAGTTGGCACATAGTTTATGAGACATGAGTAATCGCCACTTGTCCACTCGGTGCTAAGCATAACTCCTATAGAATATATATTGTTCTTATTCATCTTTCTTTAAGGGACTTGGGTAATCGCCTCTTGTCCTTACATCATGTGACAGGGGTAATCACCTATTGTTCTTACATCATGTGACATGGGTAATCGCCTCTTGTCTTTCATTAGAGGTCATGGATTATCTCCGCTTTCATCAATCTTAGAATAGCTCCTTAACTTTAATTCATTTTAGGTGAGAAGACCTTTCAACATTACAATTCTTTTATATGAGATAACCATTCATATTCATGCACGAGGTAGTTATATAAGCAATCCTTTCACATCAATTAACCACAACAACAACATATAGGCTTTTTACTCTCAAAGCAATCACATCATATCTCATCAATTCCATAAGAACATGCATAATTCCATAAATTCAATTTTCATAGTTCAGAACCCACTTTCAATGATCAATATTTAGAAAACATGGGTTAGACGGGTTCATGGGGATTCATCTTAATATCATGAGTTAATATCAATTCATGCATTAAAGTTCATAAATCAACATTGAAAGAAACCCATGACATGGATGAAAACTATAATGCCTTAATGTCAAAAATTTGCCTTCAATGGTGGAATTGGAGGCTTGACTTGAAACCCTAGGTTGACTCATTCTTCTTCAAGCTTTCTACAGAGAGGAATATTTTGAAGAGGAAGACTTGTTCTTCTTTTAAGAAATTGAGAAAATAATTTCAATTGGGGAAATTTTAGGGTAAAAACACGTATATATGTCTTAAGGTAAATGGTAAAACGACATAGTATTAGACTATAATAATTAGGAAAAGACCCAAAAGCCCCTAAGAAAAATTACTATCGACTCAACAAACGGCTAGAACTACGGTCTGTAGCTCCAACCACAGCCTGTATTGGTCGACCACTGGTGGATTCAGATGTAACACCCCGAATTTTCAAAACGTCTAAATTAACTCGTATCTTCGTGGAAGGACAAGGAGGGTGAGTAATAAATTAAAAATGATGTGTTATGTGATATTTTAAGTGTTCAAGTGTGGTATCTCAAATTTTAAAGTTAGGTAAGTGACAAAATAAAAGTTGGCGAAAGTTATCGTAAATTCCTTTTTTAAAGATTTTTCTGAAATTTGAGTCAAATGTCTCGAACATTTTCTCCCAATATATTAAGAATTATGGTCCCCGCAAGCTATGAAATCGAAGGTCTACGAGTCTAGTTTCCAACGCATCAAACCGTTTGTTCATACGACTTCAGAATAGAGAGATATTCGAAATTTTTGTCGGACTGTGCAAGAAGGCACGTGAGGTGGGGCCCTAAGTCGGTGGAATGTTACATATATCTTCTCCTTCGACCTTTTTCTCCATTTTTAAGCTAAAAAATAGAGCAATTAGAGAAACCCATTTCTAGGATCAAGTGAAATATAGATTTTCTCGACTTAAGTCCTTGACGAAAAATGTTCTACACATTAGGCTCATCAGCGTGGTATAATTTGTTTTATCGATTGCGTAGCATATCGCACTTTAGTGTTGGGACAGCAAGGGTTTGAATATATTTGAAGGATTTGAGGCGAATTACGAACCTAAGTTCGAGGTAAGACCGTTCTTTCATCGACTATAGCTTTTATAAGGAGCAAACATCAATTTGCGATGGAAATACATATCTTTTATCATATTGTCATGGTATATTTTATTTTTGTGTGTTGATTATGGTCCTACCTTGTTGTAGTATTGAGGGAGTTATGAGTTAAATTCGTTAGGACACGTGAATTTAGCGAAAAATGTATGTTAAGGCTATTCTCTTCCTATGGCATGTTTCCTTAAAGCTTAGGAGAAATGTAATTGAGTTGTTATAGTTGTTATACTTGCAACCATTACTGTTGATTGTTGGCTGCTCGAGTGCGTATAATCCTCTCTTATCGGGATTCTTATTCAGTAGTAGCATTCGTATGTTGGACAGGACTTAGAGGCTACTTGTATAGGTTGCTATAATTAAATTGCTCGCTTTTAGCTGTTGGATTGTTATTGTTGCCTTTGGGCTATTGTGGTTAGCTGCAGGAATGTGATATATGCCTAGAAGGGTTATGTTCTGCCTACAAGGCTATATGGACGCCTAAAAGGGTTATGAGTTGCCTACGGGGCTATATTGATGCCTAGAAGGGCTATGAGTTGCCTACGGGGCTATATTGATACCTAGAAGGGCTATGCGTTGCCTACAGGGATATATATTGATGCCCAAAAAGGCTATGTGCTTCCTACAAGGCTATGTTGTTGCCTAAGAAGGCTATGAGTTGTCTATAAGTTTTGTTGATGCCTAAGAGGGCTATGTGACTACCTGCGGGGGTAGGGGACTACCGATAGGGGTATACATGATGATTGGCACCTTCCGGGATTTTGGGGCCTGAGTAGGTGGTCTTGTGTGCTGTTTGTACCTACCAAGCTTATGGGGGCTTGGTTAGGTTGCGGTTTTATTATTTTTGATAAGTTTAGATTTAGGAGCAGGTCAGTACAGTTATCTTATCCTTGATTTATTTATCAGATTATTCGATTATATCAAGATACCTCATCATAGTCTATTGCATTTCATACTCTAACCATTATTTTGGACAGACGCCCCATTGCCTTGGGGGCACTGCATTCATGCATGCAGGTCCGGACAGACGAGCAAGTAGATTGGATCATCAGGAACAGTCAGGCTCAGGTGAGGGTTCACGGGCATTAGGTTTGCAGCAGCAGAGGGGTTTAGGCCAGGCTAGGACATCCCCACTACGTTTCATTACTTGCGGTAGGATACATTTCGGGAGGTGCAGACAGGGTTCCACAAGTTATTATTCTTGTGGACAGGAGGGGCATGGGTGGAGAAACTCCCCTACCATAGGTCAAGGTGGTACAGGTCAATCAACCAGGTCAGCAGTAGGTTCCTCCTCATCAGCACAGTCTACAGGGCATGGACCCCATACTTCAGTGCATAGGGGTAGAGGCGGAGGCAGAGAGGGAGCATCTAGTTCTGGTAGTTGACAGAACTGTACATATCTAATAACCGGTCGAGAAGACTCAGAGTCATCACCAGATGTTGTGACAGGTACATTGATTGTTTGTTCCAATTGTGTTTATCCTTTGATAGATCCTGGATCTACTTTGTCTTATGTTACTCCATTTATTGTGGGGAGGTTATCTATAGTAGCAGAGCCATTAGATCGACCCTTTATTGTATATACACTAGTTGGTGAGTCTACTATTGCCAGGAGAGTCTATCGAGGTTGCATGGTAGAAATTATCGACCGTCAGACCTCTGTAGACCTGGTAGAATTAGAGATGGTTGATTTTGACGTCATTATGGGTATGGACTGGCTAGCATCTTGTTATGCTAATGTTGAGTGTCGGACAAAGATTGTTAGATTCCACTTCCAGGAGAGGAAGTTCTGGAATGGAAAGGCGACACAGCAACGCCGAAAGGTAAGTTTATTTCCTATCTTAAGGCGAGGAGGATGATTACCAAGGGTTGTATTTATCATCTTGTTCGCATTCATAATATAGATGCAGAACCACCGACTATTCAGTCTATTCCGGTAGTCAATGCGTTTCTAGATGTATTTCCAGGCGAACTCCCTGGTATCCCTCCAGAATGAGAAATTGATTTTGCTATCGATATGCTACCAGGTACACAACCCATATCTATTCCTCCTTATAGAATGGCTCCTGCTGAGCTGAAGGAGTTCAAGGATCAGCTTAAAGATTTGCTTGTTAAAGGCTTTATCAGGCCTACTGCTTCACCATGGGGTGCACCAGTATTATTTGTGAGAAAGAAAGATGGCTCACACAGGATGTTTATCGATTACCGAAAGTTGAATAAGGCAACTAGAAAGAATAAGTATCCCCTTCCGAGGATAGATGATTTGTTTGATCAATTCCAAGGTGCTAAGTGTTTCTCAAAGATTGATTTAAGATAAGGGTACCACCAGATACGAGTTCGGGAGAAAGACGTTCCAGAGACAGCTTTTAGAACTAGATATGGACACTTTGAGTTCTTGGTGATGTCTTTTGGATTAACTAATGCCCCAGCAGTGTTCATGGACCTGATGAATAGTATATTTAGGCCGTATCTAGACTTGTTTGTGATTGTATATATTGATGATATTTTGGTGTATTCACGTTCAAAAGATGAGCATGAAAATCATCTGCGAGCAGTCCTTCAGGTTCTTCGAGACCGAGAACTTTATGCAAAGTTTTCTTAGTGTGAGTTCTGGTTAGACTCTGTAGCTTTCTTAGGCCATATTGTATCAGATGCAGGTATTGCGGTTGATACACAAAAGATTGAGGCCATAAAGGCTTGGCCCAGACCCATGACTCCGATTGAAGTTCGTAGTTTCTTAGCGTTAGTTGGGTTCTACAGAAGGTTTGTAGAGGTATTTTCTTCAATTTCAATCCCATTAACGAAGCTGACTCAAAAATCAGCTAAGTTCGAGTGGACTGAGGCTTGCGAGCACAATTTCCAAGAGTTGAAGGACAAGTTGACATCAGCATCAGTTCTTGCATTGTCAGACGGTTCAGAAGGCTATGCAGTATATTGTTATGATTCTGGTGTTGGGTTAGGAAGTGTTCTAATGCAACATGGTAAGGTTATCGCATATGCTTCAAGGCAGTTGAGAAAACATGAGAAGAACTATCCGACCCACGACTTAGAGTTTGTTGCAGTTGTGCATGCACTAAAGATCTAGAGACACTATTTGTATGGATTTCATGTTGACATTTTCACAGATCATAAAAGACTTCAATATATCTTTAGACAGAAGGAGTTAAATCTGTGACAACGTCGATGGCTTGAGTTACTGAAAGACTACGACGTGGATATTTTATATCATCCAAGAAAGACGAATGTGGTAGCTGATGCCCTCAGTCGAAGATCTATGCATACTTTATCATATTTAAATCTTGAGAAGCGTGAGAAAGCGCGGGAGCTACATCAGTTAGCTAGCATGGGAGTTAGATTGTTTGAGGCAGACGATAGTGGGGTAACAATTCAGGACACAGCCGTATCATCTCTAGTTGTAGAAGTAAAGTCACAGCAATAAGAGGATCCTAGATTAGAGCAGCTTAGTGCCAAGGCTCAGGATCCACAGTCTTTAGCATTTGATATAGTAGAAGATGGAGTCCTCAGTATAGCGTTCGATTGATTATATAAAAAAATACTAAATGAGTGTGAGTTTGTGAAGATTAGAAAGTGAGGGAAGTGAAAGAATTTGAAACTTTTGAACCTTTGGCCTTAAAACCATCCAATTCTTGCCCAGTCGGTGATATTAGTCACGGTCGCCGATCCACTCAGCGACACGCCGAGTGGTTACTTACCTCGCCGAGTGTTACAGGGCCCTCAGTTGATTTGGGGGTCCAAACGGCGGTGTAGATCGTGATCGCCGAACTAGTCGGTGACTCGTCAATAGTTTCCTGGGGTCGCCGAGTTTTACAGACTCCACTTTAAAGTTGTCTTGAGTCGAACAGTGGTCTAGGTTGGAATCGCCGACCTCTTCGGCATTTTGCCGACTGAACTTTGTCTTGCCAATCTGCACCTTTCAAACATTTCCCACACTTTAACCTGCACAATCAGCACACCATTATTTATTAAAGCAAAAATATAGCGATAAAAAGGGTCTTGGGTTGCCTCCCAAGCAGCGCCTTAGTTAACGTCGCAGCACGATGCAAGTCCACCTTCAACCTTCATTCATGGGGTTGGCCGTAGTATCACTAGGCAAACCCTCTTTAGACTGTGAGTAGACATATGACAACACTTGGTCTATTTGGGTGTCTTGCAGCTGATTAAACATGGAATGAGAGATTATCATCTCATTAATCATTATGACATTGTCTTTCAGTTCATTCAACACTCTATCTTGTTCTTCGATTTTGTGTAGAATGAGTGAGAGAGCCTCTTTATTTTGTTCACTCTCCTAATGCTTCATCTTTTGACACTCGCGATGAGGAAGGTACTTGTCCTTCTTGTTGGACCTTGCCTCTAACTCCATAACTTTCTTAGACAACACTTCCCACTTCATCAACAATGTTTCCCATTCTCGGTCTTTCTCTGTTTCTTTGTTGGTTTTAACTGTACCATCAAGGAGTTGGGAAACTACTTCACATGGTTGTTAGATCAAACAACCTGCAAACAGTGAATCATCAGCGCTTCTATTTTCGAGACCAAGACCTCTATAGAAGCACTCTAGTAGCAATTTATCTGGTATTCCATGAGATGGGCACTACTGCAGTATTGCTTTAAATCTCGACCACATCTCATGGATAGACTCACCTCCCAATTGTTTGAATATTATCAGGTTATCCCTAAGATTCAACAGTCTCAAAAGGGGATGGTCCATTTGCTAACCATTTTCACCATTCACACTCATTCTTCATGTTTTCAACACAAACAAGCAAAACAAAACTAAAAATTAAGTAGAACTATAACTAACAAGAACAAAATTTAGTTAACTACAAATTCTCAACTAACACCACTCCCCGGCAGCGATGCCATTTTGATTTCACGTATCAGGACACTACTTCTAGTTTAAGTACCAACGATCGTAAGTAGTAATATAACCCAACTAGTGAGTTGGGGTCGAGTCCCAAGGGAGCGGTTTGTAATTGAGAATCAATAGAAAAGCATAAAGGTGTTCAAGTCAATCATAGCTAAAAATATTTACGAATAAAGCATAATTCACGTTTGGAGTGACACAAGTGCCAAATATCAAAAAGGGGGTTTTGTAATCAATTATCAACTAAAACGACAACTAAAAATGAAAATACAAATAAGGAGACGGGATTCTTGGGATGTGATAGGATTATGGGCAAAGGTAAACAATCGGGTAATTGCTATTGATAATAAATAACTGTAAATTGGTAACTAAGCTAGACTATAGTGGGGGTAAACTTTCTCTCGAATAATTTACCCTTAATCAAATCAGTTTCTCTCGAGCACCAATAAGCAGCAATGAAGCACAACCTTCGCCTTAGTCCATTCACTCTCTCGAGATGAACCCATGACAGCCCAGTAACCACACACCATCGATTCAGTAGTTTAGGTTTTATGACCTCTCTCTCGAGCAAGAGAAAAACACGAAGTTAAAATTGTATTTGCAACTACAATCCCATTAAATTCAAACACAACCACTGAATGAAATCACCTTTAAACAGCGAATAAACAATTAATTAGCAATACCCAGTAAATTCAACCCATATTCACATAATCACACCCCAAGAATTGGGGTTTTATTTAGACATAGTAAAGAGATAGAAGTAGATACCGAAATGTGTTTCCATCAATGGGATCTGATTAATATGGTCTTTACACACGTCTAAGATAAAGAATCTTCAATACCCACTTCCAATTTCTTAAAAATGGGAATTTTCAAAAATCTTCAAAGCTAAGGAAAAATGTCTCCAAAAACTCAGTTCTCAGTTCTCTACCTCAAAAACTGAATAATAATATATTTCCCGACAAAATCTGATGCTAAGCTAAAAATTTAAACAAGTATTTATAGTTGTCAAAAAGTTTGTTGCGAAGGTCCACTCGGCTCAGTTAGTCGGGATTGGCGATCCACTCAGCGACCCTCCCTTTGGTATGGTTCATCGCCTTTCTGCATTGGCCTTCAGCAAATTCATGTTCAGTAACTTTGGGATATAAAGCACTGCATCGCAGAACTATTCGACGACTCACCTACTGCTTCTTTCTATCGCCGACTTGATTTTCTCCTTCAAGGCTTGGCACATTGGAACAGTAGGTGAGAACAAGGCCATTCGGCAACTCACCCAATGGTTTAGGCGATCCTCAGGCCTTCTTTTCTTCATTCATTCAACTGCCTTATTCCTTTTTACTCAATAGTGTCCATGTTTTGTCCCTAAGTTCAAATACCTAAAATTCAAGGATTTATATCAATTATTGAGACAAAATATGGTTTCAAGGACCCTAAATATATTAAAATAAATCCCTAAATGAGTCCAAATCGTGGACTAATCAACACACATTTTTTCTTCAAACCATTTTCAAGTAGTTGTCCAACAGTTGAGAGATTATGATCAAGATCAGGAACAAAAAGAACATCAACTATAAGTTTCAAACTTGTAAGGCTTTCAATTGCAACAGTTCCTCTATCTCTCGCATCGAGATATTCTCCATATCTAATTTTCACCTTGGAAATAAAATATCTATCTAGATCTTTAAAGAGTTTTTGGTCGCTGGTCAAATGATTTGTGCATTTGTTATCAATTAACCAACTTTCAGAAGTGCTTTTTCTAGCAAAACAAGTTGCTACAAACAATTTCTCTTCTTGATATTTATTTACAGCAGCCTTAGATTCTTCTTGTTGCGATTGTAACTTGCATATCCTCTCCACATGGCCTAGTTGACCACATTTTTTGCACTTCACCAACACTTCTGTTGAGAATGATTTGTCTTTTTGCAATGAGGGCATGGAGGCAGCTTCTTCCTTGATTGTTGTAATTATTGATCGGCCTCTACTTCTTGTTCTCTTTCCTTCCTTTCTTTGACTCGTTTTTTTGTGATTTATCTTGAAAAGCACCTTTAACAGAACCTCATTTCCTCATTTATCTCCTTTGCTCCAATGCCTGGAAAGCTTTAACAAGTTCTATCAAGGTAACGCTTGACGGATCTTTAGAATTATCTAAAGAAGAAATTGTGGCTTCATATTTCTCAAGAAGTGTAACAAGAATCTTTTGAACAATTCTTTCATTAGGGAAATCCTTACCAAACAATCTCACCTTGTTGGCCAAGTCGAGTAGTTGGTCTACAAAATATTTTATAATTTATGATTCTTTCATTCTCTTCATTTCAAATTCTCGAATCAGATTCATCATTTGCATATTTTGTACTCTTTCATTTCCTTAGTATTCCTTTTTTAGATACTCCCAAATTTCTACTGCAGACTTCATTTGCATAATCCTGGTAAGAATTGAAGGGGCTACTGTAGAGAAAAGGCAAGCTTTAGCTTTGGTTTTCCTTGTCTTATTTTTTTGTGATTTTATTCTTCTTGTTGCTCTTACAGAACTTCCTTCTTGTATCAAAAAACTGTTGCACATTAATGCAACACCAACATTATTTGATTCATAATTAAGAGCAATGCCTATTGTACCTTCTTCAAATCTTACTAATTCACCGCCATTACTTCATCAAGACCGTGAATATGTTGCAATGATTTATTGTTGAATTATCACCGAGAGGAGTTACTTCATAATCCTCTTTTACTACTTTTCAGATATCCGGCGCTTCATGATGAACTTTAATTCTAGTTGTCCAAGCTTGATAATTCTTACCATTTAAGACTGGTGGATTTAAGAAGCTTGTTTTAGAATTCATTTTCTATAAACTATTTGAAATAATAGTTCAAAGAATGGTTTATATGGTTCACTTTCTTCTCACAGGTCCCTCAAGATGGCAATGCTCTGATACCAATTTGTAGGAGATACACAAATATTGACGAAGAAAGATAAGAAAAAGATTAAATTGCATTCCGTTGTTGAAATAATGATTGCAATATAAATACATGAATTCATAGGTTAAAAAGCTAAAGAAAAGGAGTAAAATAATCTAACATTAACTCCAATAACTAAAGCATAA
This sequence comes from Solanum gracilifrons, assembly GCA_029582605.1. Classification (NCBI taxonomy): domain Eukaryota; kingdom Viridiplantae; phylum Streptophyta; class Magnoliopsida; order Solanales; family Solanaceae; genus Solanum; species Solanum gracilifrons. The sequence continues at coordinate 623 of JAJOOH010001735.1, read as the reverse complement.
AATATAGCAACTGACTAATCAAATTCTTCCCAACACTGCATCCTTATTTTTTTAACTTAATCCTACTTTTTAACTGTATATGGATACAGCAGAAAGTTAAACTAATCTCCATCTTTTGAGGCACCGCTTTCAACAAAATCATACATTTAAAAATTTCATCTATGTGCCTGATTTCAAGTTCAGTTTGTTGTCGGTAACAAAGATAACTGTAACGACTCGGAAAATGATAGGTTAAGTAAGAGCCTATGACTTTGTGTTGATTTTATAATGAGGTTCCATGAGGGGTTTTTATGTAATTTCGTTTTAATTGTGTTACATCCGACAATTTAAAATGAATATGAAGTAGCTTGAAATTAGAAGTAGTCACTTTTGGAAAAAAAGTTCAGAACCTGGGAATTTGGTTAAGTGTGGGAAATCAGTGAGTTTTTGGCCAACTTTGAGCAGTCATAACTCCTAGCTCAGGATGATCCAGGAGTAGTTCCAGTTATGTTTGGAAAGCCCTTGGAACGATCTTTCCAACGCCAACGATTTTGCTCAATTCCGAGTTCGTAGGAGTGAGTTATGGCCTTTGAAAGTTGGGCAGTTGGCAGGGAATCCGTCCGGAAATTTGTAAGGGTATTTTG